>JABUQX010093128.1:0-12500 GCA_015478945.1 Trachelipus rathkii | reverse complement strand
TATTTATTTTTATTTTATTATTATATATTATATATTTTATTATTATTATCTTTTATTAAAATATATATATTATTACTATTATTATTATTATTTATTATTATTACAAATATATTTATTACAAACTCAGAAATATGTATACATATTTATTTCCATGTTAAATAATTTCTATTAATATTATTAATATATATATATATATATATATATATATATATATATATGTATATATATATATATATATATATATATATATATATATATATATATATATATATATATATATATATATATATATATATATATATATATATATTTTACAGTTATCACCACCGCTCACGGGCAAAGCCCTATTCAAGGAGGGGGTGTTAAAATAAACAAAACTTCAACTAACGCAAATTACGCAGATGAGCACAGACGCGGGCCTTAAAGTGAGGGAGATTAAATTGAGTAGGAAACACAGAAGATGGAAGAGAATTCCACAGAACAGATGTGGCAGGAAAGAAGGAGGCACCGCAGCGAACTAGTCTGGAGTTGCTAATATCAACACAAAACTCATGTGCCGACACAGCACCCCTTGTGCTACGAGGGCGTCTTAAAGTGGAAAGTTCCCTCGAGCACTTGCCGCTACGGTACCTATAGAAAAGAGATAAAGCACCAACATCGCGCCGCAAAGATAGAGGGTCAAGTGAACTAGAAAGAAACGGACAGTTTATAAGTCTTTTTGCCTTTGACTCGACCCTATCCAAAAGCCGGGTGAAACCTGAGCCCCCCCAGATATGAGAGCAGTACTCCATACAAGGGCGGATGAGGCCCTTGTATAACTGGAGTAACTGTGAAGAGGAAAAAAAGTCTCGCAGTCTAAACAGAACCAGTTTCTTTGAGGCCGCCTTAGCAACCGTTGTGATGTGAGGTTTCCAAGACATTTTTTTGTTTATGTTAAGGCCAAGGATGTTTATATTGTCAACAGGAGAGACGAGAGAACCGTCGAAAGAGATAGGAAAGTTAGAAGGTGTCTTAGAGAGGGAGATTTGAAGAAGTTGAGTTTTTAAAGAATTGAATTTCACAAGGTTCAGACGACCCCACCCGGAAATTCTATCCAGATCAGCGAGAATAGAATCGGAAAGATTAAGACGAGAGGCAATTCTAGAAGTAAAAGAGGGAGCAGAATTGAAATGAGTTGAAGAATGAAGGGTCGAGTCATCGGCATATGAGTGAATAGAGTTGGATGTGCAGGTGAGAAGATCATTAATGAAAAGTAAAAATAAAGTAGGAGATAAGACAGAACCCTGAGGAACACCACTATTGACAGAAAAGGAAGAAGAGTCGATATTGAGCGATTTGAAAGAAAACTAGACATAAGTAAGCAAAGAGAAGGAGGAAACCCAAAGGAGGGGAGCTTGGAGAGCAGTGACGCGTGCCATACCCGGTCAAATGCTTTAGACACCACGCAAGTCTCCCGTAGTTCCTAAGGTCGGAAAACCATAAATCGGTTAAATAGGAAAGTATATCACCAGTAGACCTCGAACGCCGAAAGCCGTACTGGCGATCGGAAAGAAGAGAATGAGATTCCAGATGGTCTAAGAAGTGAGAGTTAAGAAGGGTTTCAAAGATCTTAGATAGAACACAGGTGAGAGCTATAGGGCGATAGTTAGAAGGATCAGAGCGGCTTCCTTTTTTCGGAATAGGTTGGACATGTGCGTGCTTCCAACACTGAGGGAAAGTGTTAGTATTGAGACATAGAGAATATAGTTGAACGAGGGGAGGGGCCAGCTCGGAAGCACACTCCCTCAAAACTTGGGGAGGAATGCCATCCGGGCCACCCGCCTTCCTAACGTTCATAGATCTCAGGAGCCCATGCACCCGATCAAATGTAATCACAGGCAAAGACATAGGACACCTGAGAGGAGAAGGTGGAGGAGGAGGAATGCCAGAATAGGAGGCCGAAGAGATTGGCCTTTTCAGTTGGAGAGTTAGCAACAGAGCCATCAGATCGAATAAGAGGAGGAAAGGCATATTTAAGTTGTTAGATGTTTGGCAAGAGGCCAGAAAGATTTGTCAGTAGGAGAACCAAGGAGGTTAGCGCACTTTCGTTTGATGAAAGCCCGCTTTGCTCGTTGAAGAGTATCCCTGCAACGATTTCTAGCTGAATGAAAATTAGCGAGAGTGATAGGAGAACGAGAATTTTTCCACCCCGATAAGCGCTGTCTCTAGCCTGAATGGCCAGAGAACAGGCACGATCGAACCATGGATTATGAGGAGAGAAAGATTTAGTCGAAGAAGGAATGAACCTGCTCATCCCGTCAACGATTACAGCTCCCACCTTAGTGGCAGAAGCCGAAGCGTCATCAGAGTCAAAGCAGTCATTCCAATTATAGTTAGCGTAGAAGCGACGCAAGGCCCCCAATCAGCCCGATCAAAGTGCCAGAAAAAACGCATAGGGCAGGATGGAGCTGTTGGAGAGAAAGTATTAAAGTTAAGAGATATAAGGTTATGGTCAGATTTACCAATAGGAGCGAAGGTATAAGAGAGAATAAAGAGTATATATATATATATATATATATATATATATATATATATATATATATATATATATATATATATATATATATATATATATATATATAGTAAGAAAAAACTATTTCATTACATCTACGAACTAAACACATTTTATTAAAATATTAAAAGCATAAAACAGTAAAAATGATGTAACAGAGAAGTAAAACGAGAGGCTAAAATTAAAAATATATTAAAACCAAACTTTCGATCTCTACACCTGTGGGTGTTTTTATTCAAGGAATTAATTGTATATGATAAAAGAGGAATAAATTCTATTATGAATTCTGGAAAGCTTTAGTTCTATTGATCAAGAATATAATATATCTTTCCAAGAAGCTCTTTATAACATTTTTCCTCCGTTAATAAATTATTTGCCAAGTTATCAGTTTTTATTTTTTCTGGATTTTTGCTGATTTATTTTTCTTTTTTTTTTTTTCTTTTTTTAATAATAATAATAAATGATTCGATGAATTTTCTTTTCTCTATATTTTTTGCAAGATAAAATTATTTTAGCAGAATTCATATCGATTATATTGATTATGTTCATTCCTATGCTGATACAAAGCAGAGTTGCTGTCCCCAGACCTCAGACCATAACCATGTTGATTAATATACACGTCTTTTGAAATCATCAGTTTCACCGAAATATTTTTCATCACAATTCTTGCAGGCTACGACTATAAATTCCTGTATTACAATCTTCATTATTCATTATTTAATTGAAATATTGACATAAATCCTTTCTTTAGAGTGTTCGGAACTGACTGAATTAACGATACTGAATTTGATAAAATTTAAATCATTTCAAGTTCATTATGAGATTGAATAACCATTATTTTTATAGATTTTTGAATGATCTCACCCAGCCAGTATAATTTTTATCTAGCTCTATGAAAATTTTGTTTATAACATACTCCGGGAAATACAATGATCTAAACATGTTATTTATAAATTTAAATTCATTATCAAGATAACATGGGCTACATATTAATATTGTTTTTAGAAATTGTCCTGTAATGATACATATTTTGTTCTATATGAGAGTATGGAGTACCAGTTTACGTAAGCATTGGAAATTATTGTTTTGCGATCTACCGAGAAAACGGGACAAGCGTTGTCATGAACATCTATCAACCTATCCAGAAAACGCAATTTACCATTAACAAACTTCTCTAATATAAATTTAATGGACGATAGATTATTATCAAGTTTATCAAGTAACAATTGGGGGTCCACATTATTGGGAAGGTTGGAAAATACATCATCAGCATACCGCCACCATTTTATGTTCATGAAACCATTCTCAGAAAATATATATTACAGTTCAAATAGTTCCATGAACATATTAGTAATAATTTTATAGAAGAGGAAACACATACTGAGACCAATCTTTTGTTTATAAAAAACATGTTTAAATAAAGTGTCCCATACATAATTCAACAAATTTCTTGGTATTTTCAAAGGAAATTGAAAAATTCATATCATTATCGTAGGCTATACTGTCCTAACCAACTCAACGCTTTGCTATGTCCAACGCCAAGAATATATATATTATATATATATATATATATAATATATATATATATATATATATATATATATATAATATATATATTATATATATAATATATACTATATATAATATTAAGGAAGAGAAGGGGACCGTTTATTATAGATGCGATTACCCCTCATTGAAATTTATTTGTTTTTGTTTTTTATTTATTTTTTTTTTGTTGGCTGAAACTTTCTTTTGCACTTCAGTGTCCAATGAATCGTCCCATTTTCGTCTCACTCAAACAGGAAAGTGTGGATTATGTTCATCACTTTCTATTGTTTAGGTTTGTTTTTTCTCTAATTTTTCTATAACCTTCGTCATAAAATAAATTCTCAGAAACTGGAATATGCTTGTTTATGTTTTCTTTTTATTTTAAAAAAAAAGATAATGATTATCCAATCTAAAACATTTAAAAATAGATTTAACAAGGTTTCCCATTGCCTTAAAATAATTTATTTAACTCCAGAAGTTATTAATAGCGTTTTAAATGTTTCTCACTACCTGAAAACAAGTTACAATATCTTAAAGTATACTGGACAGCACAATTTTTCAGAACCTGGAAAGGAAGTTCACTTTCTACCAGTACTCAAAAAAAAAAAACTGGCTACACAAATAATGGTGTCAAATAGTAGTTCGATTTAATATCTACAGTACACGATATAATATACAACCATTAGATAACCTATGTAACATTGAGATAATAAAATTCCGAATATTCCTGTTATTTTTGAAAGGACGTAACTAAAACTCTGATCGTGATAGAGAAAACTGACTTGATCTTCAGATTCAACAGTAGATTTAAGTGCCACACGAATAATGAGAGACGAGATTAAGGTGGCTATCCTACTTCCTGCTGTTTTCTAGTTTCTACTACAATCTTATAATGCTTTAATTTTGCTCTCGGACCCTCAGTGTTTTTATCTCTCGTCCATGCGTGCGTGCGTGTCTTGCTCTCTCTAGTAAAAGCATGTTCCTGCAGTATTCATTTGTTTGTTTATATTTTGTCTGTATGAAGGGTATAGTAATTTCTACTTACTCCCTATCCTACGCAGAGCCTTTTCTGTCTCTTATTCCGTGTTGTTTATTGATCTAAATATATAGAGATTAATAAAACTTTATAGTTCAATTAACTACCTCAGCTAATTTTGCTAAGCTTTTCTTACTATCTTGCTTAATAATCATGAACTATAAAAAGAATACCCCCTATATATGCAGAAACATTTTTTATATAGCGGTTTTCAACTGGAGTGTCTTTCGCAAACATTTTATATTTACATTTATCATTCTATGAAACAGTCTACCAACAAATCCTTGCTTTATTTATTTACCCTTAAACGTTACATTTTTCTAATGTACTAAAGTTTCTTATTGCACTAAAATTAATATAATAAAATCTCTATATTATAACTTATTTTCTCACGCACGTTTGTTAATTTACTTGTTTAGCACAAATACACATATTCAAGCCACTTAAATTAGAAATAACACTTATATTCTCATTTCTGCTGTAAATATATCCTAGAAAATATTCGTATCTTTTTTTTATTTTTCCATTTAATATTTTTCAAGCAGTATGCATCACTCTCCCTCGTCCTTTAATTATTGCCATCTGATTGAAATAACTTCATCTTAACATCTTTCAATAAAATTGATCACAGCTGATTACCCTAATCGGTAAGCAAGGTTTTAAGCAAATGTGTGTAGTGGAGCAGTTCTAAAAAAAGAGAGAAGTTTTTATGCTCATAATAAAATACATATATATAATATTGTTATTTTACATATTTTGACTGTTTTGTACATGATATGTTGGAAAAGAGCCAGAGATCATAGAAAAACACCAGAGTATGGGAACACTCTTAATATCTTATCTGAATCGTGTCCAAATCGTCTCCGTCCAATCGTGGCCGTGATCAAAACCATGGTATTAAAAAGTTAGTAATAATGAAATGTGACAAATAGAGAAAAATAACGTGCTCCGACTTACCAGTAGAGCTCGTACATTAAATGTGGCTTTGGGGTTATATAGGCAAGGGTTATTTATTTTTTAGCAATGATATTATGCATTTCCGCTACCTGTTCTAAGATTGAAATAATTTCGCACATTGATTAACTTTAAGATTAAAATATTTCAAGGTATTCCAATTTCCTTTTGTTTGATTTGTTCCTTATTTTCTATTTATTGACCTCCTTTTAGAAAAAAATCTTTGCTTATTCCAGATTTCTTGTGTTAATAGTTTTCTTTTTATCGAATCTCAATATATATATTATATATTATTATATATAATATACTATTATATATATATGATATATACTATTATATATTATAATATATATATATATATATATATAACTCACTATATATATATATACCCATACTATAATATATATATATATAATACTATATATATATATATATAGATATACGTATACGATATACTATTAGTACTAGTAGTATATATATATACTGTATATATAAGTAATATTATATATTTTTCTTTTTATATATATTATAATATATATATAATATAACATTAGATATATATATATATATATATTATATATATATATATATATATATATATATATAGTAATAATAATTATATATATTAATATAATATCAGTCAGTATCTATAAGCTATATAGTATATTATAAAATATCTTAAAATAAATAAATATTATATATATATATATTTATATATATATATATATATATACTATATATATATATAGTATATATAATGATATATTATATATATTAATATAGATATAAATGATATATATATTATTATATATTATATTATTCTATATATAATAATGATATATATAATATATTATATATTATTATATATATATATATAATATATATATAAGTATATATTATATTATATATATATATATATATATTATAATATTTGTAACTTTATATATTATATATATATATATATATAATATATATATATATATTATATATATTAATATATATATATATATATATATAATATATACCTATATATATACGATTTAAGTGGGGAGGAGGCCGAATCATTTAGTATTTCTCAACGATCTGGAGCAACTAATTTAAAGAACCCACACACGGCTTCCGGTTCGTCCTAACATAATTCTTGAACACACTTTGACTATGCTTCACCCACAAATTATCTCTCTATAAACACCACCGTCCCTTCTTTTGCTAAATCTGACAATAATCTTACATCTCTTTAATTTTAATACTTCTCTCCAACAGCTCCATCCTGCCTACGCGTTTTTTCTTGGCACTTTGATCGGCCGATTGGAGGCCTTGCGTTCTTCTACGCTAACTATAATTGAGGTGACTGCTTTGACTCTTGTGACGCGTCAGCCTTCTGCGATAAGGGGGGAGCTGTAATCACTAATTGGATGAGCAGGGTTCATTCCTTCTTCGACTAAATCTTCTCTCCTCAAAATCCATGATTCGATCGTGGCTGTTATCGTGCCATTCAGCTGGAGGCAGTGCGTGTAGGGAGTGGAAAATTCTCATTCTCCTATCACTCTTGCTAATTTTTCATTCAGCTGAGATCGTTGCAGGGATACTCTTCGACGAGCAGCGGCTTTCATCAAACGAAAGTGCGCTACCTCCTTGGTCTCCTACTGACAACTTTCTGCCTCTTGCCAAAAACATCTCTAAAACAACTTCTGTAAAATCTGCCTTTCCCCTCCTCTTATTCGTTCTGATTGTTCTGTTGCTAAACCTTCCAACTGAAAAGGCCAATCTCTTCGGCCTCCTATTTTTCTCTAACTCAACCCTGATGATCTGGCATTCCTTCCTCTCCTCCTTCCCTCTCAGCGTGTCCTATGCTTTGCTGTGATTACATTTGATCGGGTTCGATTGGGCTCCTGAAATCTATGAACGTTAAGGAAGGCGGGTGGCCCGGGATGGCATTCCTCCGTGTTTTGAGGGAGTGTGCTTCCGTTGCTGGCCCCTCTCTCGTTCAACTATATTCACTTATGTCTCAATACTAACACTTTCCCTCAGTGTTGAAGCACGCACATGTTCAACCGATTTCCGAAAAAAGGAAGCCGCCTCTGATCCTTCTAAACTATCGCCTATAGCTTTCTCCTTGTATTCTATCTAATATTTTTGAAACCCTTCTCAACTCTCATTTCTTATATCATCTGGAATCTCATATTCACTTCTTTCCGATCGCAGTCGGCTTTCGGCGTTCGAGGTCTACTGGCGATATACTTTCCTACCTACTATTAATGTTTTCCCCTTAGGAAACTATGGGTGAGACTTGCGTTGTGCGCTTAAATCCAAAGCATTGACCGGGTATGGCACGCGTCATGCTCTCCAAGCTCCCTTCCTTTGGGTTTCCTCCTTCTCTTTGCTTTTACTTATGTCTAGTTTTCTCTCAAAATCGCTCAATATTGGCTGTGTTGACGGGCGACTTCTTCTTCTTTTTTCTGTCAATTGTTGGTGTTCCTCAGGTTCTGTCTTATCTCCTACTTTATCTTACTTTTCATTAATGATCGCCTACTTTTCATTAATGTCCTTCTCACCTGCACATCTAACTCTATCCACTCATGATGCCGGATGACTCGACCCTTCATCTCATACTTCATTCAATTCTGCTCTTCTATATACATATACATAGAAATTGCCTCTCGCTAATCTTTCGATTCTATCTCTCCGCAGATCTGAAGGAATTTGCCGGGGTGGGGTCGTCTCAACCTTGTGAAATTTAATTCTTTAAAACTCACTTTACAAATCTCCCTCTCTAAAACACCTTTCCACTTTCCTATCTCTTTCGACGGTTCCTCGTCTCTCCTGTTGACAATATAAATCCTTGGCTTTAACATTAACAAAAAAATGTCTTGGAAAACCTCACATCATAACGGTTGCATAGGGCGGCCCTAAAGAAACTGGAATTCTGTTTAGGACTGCGAGATTTTTTTGCTTCTTCTCAAGTTACTCCAGTTATACAAGGGCCTCATTCGCCTTGTATGGTAAGGAGTACTACTCTCATATCTTGGGGGGGGCTCTGGTTTCACCCGGCTTTTGGACAGGGTCGAGGTCAAAGGCCAAAGACTTATAACTGCCGTACTTTCCACTCATTGACCCTCATCTTTTTGCGGCCGATGTTGTTTGCTTTATCTCTTTTTCTATAGGGTTACCGCAGCGGCAGATTGCCTGGGGGAACTTCGTTTGTAACTTCGGTTCACCTCTAAGGCGCTCATTGGGTTTGCTGTGTCTGCGCTTGAGTTTTGTGTGGATATCAGTAACTCCAGGCTAGTACGCTGCGGTGCTTCTTTCTTCCTGCCACCTCTGTTCTGTTGAATTTTTCCATCTTCTGTGTTTCCTGCTGAATTTAATCTCGCCCACTTCAAAGCCTGCGTCTGTGCTTCATCGGGATATGCGTGCGTTAATTTGCATTAGTTGGTGAGCTCTGAGACGTGTTAACTCCCCTCTATGAATAGGGCTTCTGCCCGTGAGTGGTGGTGACACTAAAAAAAATAAAAATTATTATATAATATATATATATAAGTATACTCATATATTATATATATATATACTATATATATTATATATATATATATTATATTATATTATAATATATATAATATGATACCAATGAATGCAGTAATAACACTTCAGTAAGGTAGCCTATATGTAATATCAAATATTCAAAATATGAGTGGAAAAGTGGATCTTTAATTAAAAATTGATTCAATTTCTGAAAAGATTGGCTATACAAATATTTCTTTAAGTTCTAGGTACACACTAATACACCCATTTGCACACTTGCACACATTGCACACTTTGCTACCCACTTGCACACTTGCACACTTGCACACATGCCACACTTGCACTCGCATATATATATATAAATATATGTATATTATATTTAACATACTCTATATTCTTACAGTTTATATATATATATATGACTTATATATAATATATATATATAATATTATATATATATATATATATATATATATATATATATATATATATATATAACTTCTTGTATTTTTTCTTGAATATTTACTTCGACGAGCATTTATTAATTAATTCCAGAGTTATTAAATTTCAATTTGTATTTTTTACCCCCTTGGAACCCCCCCTTCCACACACACACATTAGCTTCATTTTTCATTCTCTCTTTCATTCCCTTATTTTGTATCCCTCTATTTTACATTAATTAAAAGGGGGAGTGTTTTTTTTTCATTTTTGCTCTATTATTATTCAGTTAAAAAATAATTGGTTATTTTTTTGACATTGTGATTTTTGGAGCTTAAAATGAAAGTTCTTAAAACTAAAAAACAACTTGGAAAAAATAATTTATAAACAAGTTGACTTCATTTAATATTCAAAATCGAAAAGAATATTTATGAAACTTATATTTATAAGATATTAGTCTAATATTTTAAGAAAAATAGCAAAAACTTTAAAATATCAGAATTTTTCTAATACTTTTAAAAAAAAATCTAAGGTCTTAGAAATGTTCTGGTGTAATATTTTAATACAGAGGGTGGAAATATATATTGGATATCGTAAATAAATTCCTTCCCTTCTAAAACATTAAAAAAATATTACCCTTAAATGGTAATATCCTTGTTTATTTAAGTAGCATCCATTAGCATCAACGCTATGCCAACGCAACCCCAACCCTGAACATTTTATAGCTTTATATACGCTAGATACTGACAAGCTATAAAACTCGGCAAGGCAAGCAAGACAGTTCAGTTGCTGTGGTTAGAGATTTCAAGATTTTATTTAACAAACATATATACTACTCGTCAAAATTAACGCACCACAAGGGTACGTCGTAGCAAGGAAAGGTTTTAGAAAAGGTTTGGCAAAGAACGCGCAAGACACTTTATTGGACAATGACAATAACATGGTGGATTCCTCCCCAGAACCGTAGGTTGATAGAGTGTGAGGCCAAGGTGAATCCAAATGGTCTCACAGTAGTGTTCGGATGGGTTCAGCGCTGCAAACACACAATGTTGGTACGTACGGCGACGGCCGCAGGGGGTGTTGGTGTCTGCTCTAATACCGTGTATACCCCCCTTCTGACAAGATGACTGCCTATCACCGTCTTGGCATGCTCGCGATGGTAGGCGAATTCGTCCACAGTTTTGATCCCAATACGTCGTGCAGTTGGCCCTTTCGCGAGGTCCTGGGAGGGGTCTCGTGGAGGGGATTACAGCTGTCGGGATCCGGACGTTTTGCGGTGACGGCCACAATTACTGCAGCGAATTCTCTGCCGGGTGGTTACATAGTTACACTGATGCTGTCGTCCATTTTGGTGTGGGCTTCATGGGGGTAGGGGCCTTCCGTTCCTGCGAGTGACATTTACCCAAGTGGTGCGTTTTTTTGACGAGTAAAATATATATATATATTATATATATTTTTAATAAATTAATATATATACTAATATAATTATATATATATATTATTAATAAAAATATATATATATATATATACATATATAAGTATATATATATGTATATATATACATATATATTAATTATATATTATATATATTTAATTATATATATTATATATATATATATATATATATATATATATATATATAGATATATAAAATATTTTCAAAACATAAAGATTTTTAAAATATATATATATATATATATTATTATATAAAAAAAATATTATATATAATTAATATATATATATTATATATATATATATATATATTATATATATTATTATAATATATATATATATTATATATAGTATATATGACGGAATCATATTTATATATATGATGGATTGATATATCCCGTTAATCTCTATGGCCTTTGCCGATATTTTTCTTCATTAGTTAATTTTTATTGATTAAGAAGTTACTTATTATTGATAACTTTATATACAGTAAAACTTTTAAGACTAGATTTAGTTTAACTTGTACATAAAAATGGTAATTATAATTATAAATATAATCTATAAATATAAAATTCAAAAATAAAGAAAAAACATTCAAAGCTAAACTACCTGCACGGGATAATATCAATCCTTCAAACTATTAAACTACGCAGCATTAGCAGTTGTGAATATTATATATTTATGATATAAAATATATTATTATATATATATATATATATATATATAATATATATATACTCATTACTGATTATATAATATAATATAATATATTATATACTATCTATATCTATATCTATATATATATATATGTATTATTATATATATATATACCTATATATGTATATATATATATAATTATAATAATTGTAATATTATATCTGCAAATTATATATATTATTAATATATATATATATATATATATTTTATTATATAATATATAATATATATATTATATATATTTAAGATATTATTTATATATATATATTATATAATACTATA
>JABUQX010093127.1:12500-19988 GCA_015478945.1 Trachelipus rathkii | reverse complement strand
GAAGTAGAGGGAACTCACTTGTTGTTTTATTGGTTGTCGGCAGCGTTGGTAGGGCGTGGGCTAGCGGGCAGCGCCGATAGGCAGGCAGGGCCAGGGCCAGGGCTAGGCAGGTAGCAGGTGCAGGCAGGCAGGGCCATGGGCAGGGGCAGGATAGGGGACAGGGCCAGGCATGGAGGAGGCACAGGCCAGGCAGACAGGGGAGGGCTGTCAGTGGAGCCAGGTGTTGTTGACTGGGCAGTGGGCAGGTGGCCGTAGGTCCATCTGAGGGTCGAGGGTCCATGGCGCGGTAGGCGAAGTGGCAGGGGGCATGTGTCCAAGGGAGGCTGAGGGCAGGAAGGGCCAGGGGAGGCAGCAGGCAGGCAGGCACGGCAGGCAGGCAGGGCAGGGCAGGCAGGACAGGCTAGGGCAGGCATGGGAGGCAGGGGCAGGCAGGCAGGGGGCCAGGGGCAGGCAGGCAGGCTGGGGCAGACACCCAGGAGCACTTATGGCAGAGGGCCAGGGCAGGCCACGTGCGCAGGAGGGCAGGCAGGCAATCAGGCAGGCAATCCAGGCGCGAGGCAGGCGAGCGGGCAGCAGGCAGAGCCAAGCATTACCAGGCTGTGCAGGCGAGGTTAGGCAGGAGAGCAGGGCAGGCCAGGAACGACCAGGTCAGGGGGCAGAGCAAGCAGAGGTGCTAGGCAGGGCCAGGGCAGCGCAGGCAGGCAGGCAGGCAGGCCAGGCACACGGGCAGGCAGGCAAGGCCTAGGCAGGCTATGGGCATGCCAGCGGCATAGCAGGGCATGCGAAGGCAGGAAGACTAGGGGCAGGCCAGGTACGGCAGATGGCAGGACAGGCAGGCAGGCAGCGGCAAGGCCAGGCAGGCAGACAGGACGGCAGGCAGGCAGGTAGGCAGGGGGTGGCAGGCAGGAGCAGGCAGGCAGGCAGGCAAGGGCGAGCGGCGGGCAGGCAGGCAGGCGGCAGGTGCGAGGCAAGGTTATATTGACAGGGCAGGCAGGCAGGGTTAGTAGCAGGGCCAGGCAGAGCGCAGGCACATGCCACAGTATGAGCAGCGCTGAGCGGCAGGAGAGGGCAGGCAGCAGGTGCAGCGCAGCCTGAGTTCGCGAGCTGGGTGAAGGATAACTCACATAATACGGGAGGGAATGTTATAGCTTCGTTACAATTAAGTAGTTCATGACATAAGTATTGTATTTTTACAGATTTTACCTTCTGTATTCTTCACGCAACCCACTCCTCTACACCCTTTCTCGCCAACAATAACAACGCAAATATCACCGGCACTACTCTAAAAGAAATTCCACTGTGTATAACAATAGACCGACATAAACCCGAGAAGTTAAATCCCAGGCAGATGTTCATCTTCAAGATACCGCGCCCTCTTGAGTATAGAAGGTTTTTCTTTGACATCCGCTATCGTGAAATGGGATCAGTTTAAACATGTCCTCAGAAAATATATACGAGGGAAATATTTGTTATTAGTCGCAAGCGTCAGGGCCCGGGCAGTGGCAAGGCCAGGACAGGCAGACGAGGCATGGGACAGGCAGGCAGGGCAAGGCAGGGCAGGCGAGGGCAGGCAGGGCAGTGTCGCAAGCCGAGGCCAGGCCAGGCAGGATCAGGGCAGGCAGGCCAGGCAATGGCAGGGCAGCGCAGGCAGGGGCAGGCAGGCAGGCAGGCAGAGCAGGCAGGCTAGGCAGGCAGGCCAGGCAGGCAGGCAGGCAGGGCAGGCAGGCAGGGCAGGGCCAGGGCAGGCAGGCAGCTAGTTCATTGAATAACCCACATGATCGAGTGTTGATATTACGATTTAAGTTCATCAGCAAAGAAGTCATTTATTTCAAGCATATTTTACTCCTTCTTTTTTCCCGCATTTAGCGCCTTGTCTATAATAGCTATCAAAAATAGAAATTCACTGGTGATGTCACATAACGTGACAAACAAAGAGGAGCTTCGACATCTAGTTGTGTTTTTTCCAGGATATACCATCTTGATATGACGGGTTTATTTGACTTATTCGTAAAATGGACACTTAAAAATGTCGCCAAAAATTATATTTTAGAGAATTATTTTTGTTATTGTCGCGAGCGCCCAAGCAGGCAGGGGCAGCAGGCAGTGCCAGGCAGGCAGGCCAGGAAGATCCAGCGGCAGCCGAGGCCAGGTGCTAGTTCATTGGAAAATAACCCACGATACTCGATGGTTAATTAAGGTTGTGTAGCAATTTTAGAGGAAAAGTTTGGCAATACAAAGTAGTTTATTCATCTCATCAATTTTACCTGTCTTTTTCCCCATTTACACTCCTTTTTTATAATTATGCTATCAGATAAAATTCACAGTGGTATGAACAAAACGGCATAAACCGCCAGAGTTCCAATCAGGTGTTTATTTCAAGATACGTCTTGATTATGAGGTATTTTTTGACTATTCATCAAAAAGATAGTGGATATAAAAATGTCCCAAAAATATAGTCAGAGGACTATGTGTGTTATGTTTGCGCAGGCCAGAGCAACTCGGCGAGCAGTGGGCAGGCAGGTCAGGGCAGGCAGGTGCAGTGTTAATTGAGACTAGACCATTTATTAGGATGTTATATTGTCTTTTCTATTTAATGTTCATACAAAGTGGTGGTGCTTTACTTTTCAGCGATTTTTACTTTTTTTTGCCCATCGTTAGACCGTTTTCTATAGGATAGCCTATCAATAGCAAATTCACGTGGTATCAACAGACGGGATAACCGTGATAAAGGACCTCCAGGAGTTGACAATTCGGTGTTTATTTCATGAGAAGTATCCATGGTTCCTTGATTTAAAAGGCAGGGCAGGCGCAGGTACACGGCGGCAGGCAGGGCGAGCAGGGGCAGGAGCAGGGCAGGCAAGGACTGGCAGGCGAAGGCAAGCAGGCAGGGCAGGTAGCGGCAGGCAGGCAGACCACGGCGAGGCAGGCAGGTAAGGCATGTGTAGGCAGAGGCAAGGGCAGGGCAGGCTAGAGGCAGGCAGGCGAAAGGCAGGCCAGGCTGGCAGGCCAAGGCAGTGCAGGCAGGCAAGGCATGCAGCAGAGGCTGGAGCCAGGGAAAGCATCACGGACAGGGCAGGAGTCGAGTTGCAGCGCAGGCAGGCAGGCAAAGCTACGTTTCATGTGAAAATATGGAGCCCCATATCGAGTGATTATGGATGTTTAGCGCTTCTAAGTTCATTACAAAGTATTTTATTTTAAACTATTATGCTTTACTACTGGTTCTTCTTTCTATAAATGTTGCGCAACATACTCCGGAAATAGAATTTGGTCATAACATAGACAGGGCGATGAACCTCCCAAAGAAGTTTAAGGTCTAGCGTGGTTATTTTAAGAATAAACCGTCTTGATTGATAAAGGTTTTTTGGGAGCCTATTCGTAGAAAACTATGGGACATTAAAAAAGATTCAAAAATGTCCCCAAAATATATATAAGAGAATACTTTGTTATTCCGCAGGCAGGCACAGGCCGTGCAGGTCAGGCAGGGCAGGCAGGGCAGGCTAGGCAGTGCAGGCAGGCAGTTGGCAGAGCAGGCAGGGCAGGCAGGGGCAGGCGAGGCAGTGCAGGCCGGGAGGCAAGTATTAGTGTCACGATGAAATTTAAATACACATATTCGATGTTATATTTCCTATTAAAAGTTCATACAAAGTGTTTTTATTTTTCAACAGATTTTAGTATGGCCCTTCTTTTTTTCCGCGCTCAATTTACCCGTTTCTATAAAGAATAGGCTATTGAAATAGGAAATTTACAGCTTGTAATCACAAAAACATTCTTAAATCGCCAGAGTTCAAATCAGGTGGTGGTTATCGTTCAACGATAGCCTTATTGATTTAAGAGGATTTTTAAAGCCATGCTTAATTAATACAACTGTCATAAAAAATATACTAGGAATAGTTTGATTATTGGCCGGGGTGGTAGCGAAGCCCAGGTGCAGGCAGGGACAGGCAGGACTACGGGCTAGGGGGCGAGTGGGGCAGCCCGGGCAGGCCCACGCGGCAGGCAGGCCAGGCAGGCAGCCAGGCAGGCAAGCGCAGGCGGTCAGCTGCAGGAAGGCAGGGCCAGTAGACAGGCAGATCAGGCAGTCAGCGGCAGGAAAGGCAGGGCATGTAGGCAAACGGGTTTCAGGCCCCAGGTGTGCAGGGCGAAGGGAAGGCAGGGGCAGGGACAGACATGAGACAGGCAAAATCAGCAGGCAATCAGGCAGGCCAAGGCGCAAGGCAGGGGGGCAGTGAAGGACTCCAGGAGCAGGTAGGCGCCTGCGAGCAGGCAGGCAGCAGCAGGAAGACAGGGCAGGCAGGCAAGCAGGGCATGGCAGCTAGGCAGGCAGGCAGGCAGAAGGGCAGGCAGGCAGGGCAAGGAGGCTTAGGCAGGCAGGCAGCAAGGCAAGCAGGCAGGCAGGGGGCAGGGGGCAGCAGGACAGACAGGGACAGGCGAGGGGTAGGGACAGATGGGCAGACAGGCAGGCCAAAGGGCAGGCAGCTAGTTCATTGAAACATGTGTTTTTGATGTGATTGCTACTTTAGAATTCCTTGGGATCTTCCCAACTATTTTTAGCATTTTACTTCTGTTTTCGCCCAGTTGTACGCGCTTTCGTATATAGCTATCAAAAGAATTCACTGGTAGTAACCATAGGACGCATAAACCCGCCAGAGGTTTAAAGTCGCAGGTGGATGTATTAGTTTTTCAAGATCACCTCGTTGGATGTGAAAACGGTTTTTTGACTATTCTGTGAAAGATGGGCACATTTAAACTAATGTGCCGCAAAAATATAGTAAAGAATAGTTTGGTTATTCGCAGTGCAGGCTAGGCAGGCAGGCAGACAGGCAGGCATGGCAAAGGGCAGGAAGGCAGTGCAGGGCAGGGACAGGAGGGCCCCCCCACCCCCAAACAAAAAAAAGGGGCCTGCGCCCGAAAAAAAAGAGAAAAGAGGGCCCAGAAGGGTGCCCCAAGCCGGCAGGACAGGGCGGTGCAGGCCAGGCATGGGCGAAGGCAGGCAGAGTGGCCAGGCAGGCAGAGCAAGGCAGGCTGAAGGCAGGCAGAGTAGGGCAGGCAGCGGCAGTGGGCCAGGCAAAGGGCGGCTCAACGGGTCAGGTCAGAACTAGGTTCAATAGTTGGAAATTAGCCACATGAGTCGGATGGTTAACGGTTACAATTTTTAACGTTCATACAGAAGTGGATTTTAATTGTCACAAATTGGCTGAGTGCGCATCGCGCTGGATCTCTTTTCTTTGCCCACCCATTATTACTTTTAATAATAGCTATCGACATATGTATGATAGTCGGACTGCTAAAATACCCAAAGACGGACATCAACCCGCCGAGAGGTTCAAGGATACAGGTGTTGTATGTTTCAAGATACCGCTCTTGACTAGTAACGGTTTTTTTTTAACCCTATTCGTAAAGAATAGGGACTTAAAGAATTCCGAGAAGAATTATATAAAGAGACTGATTTGGTTATTGTCGTACCGCCTAGGGGCCCAGGCAATCAGGCCAGGGGGCCAGGCCACGGGAGTCCAAGTGCAGCGCAGGCCGAGGGCAGGCTGGGTGTGACTTGAAATAGCACCACATTTATATGATTTTTAAAGCTTTTTCTATTCTCAGAGTTTGCAGGTAGACGAGGTGTGTTGTATTTGTTCAAGCACGATTTTACTTCTCTTTTTTTCCCCACTTTTACTTTTCTCATTGTTAGCTTTCATAAACGCAAGAAACATAGATTCTTCGTGAATTCACTACGTTAGTCCGAGAGAAAGCTGACCAATTTTACACAAACACAAATAATACATTGCAAATATATCTGTGGTATTTTTTTTATATTTTCAAGATTATTTTTAAGTATCCCTAAGCAGCAAGCTGGAGGCGAATCAAATTGATTTTCATTCTTCAACAAAATGAACAATTCAAACTTTTTTTCTCTTCTTCAACAAAATGACAAATTCAAACGTCTTTTTTTCATAAACTATCTCTATAAACAGTTCTTCTAAAGTCTTTTTTAGTGCTTTTTAGCCTTTTTTAAGTCTTTTTTAGCCTGCATTGCGAAAATTACCCATATTCTTTTACGATAGATTTGTTTAATTAGGTTTTTTTTTTCTCCACCAAAAAATATACTTTTATTTAAGGAAAAAAGGGGTTGTTGTAAGCATTTTAAAGTAAATGATTCTGCTAACTTTTCTGAAAGTCTAAAGACCAGGGATCAATATGTTAATTAAACGCTGGAAACTCTCTGGCAAAAAGGTTTTCATAATACGCATCGAAATCAGGCTTCCATTATCTTTCTTATCTGTAATTTCAGACATTCATCATTCCCTGTAAGTGTTCGAAGATGTAATTGGGAACGTGAGATGGCTTAGTGGATGAAAGCTCTCGGTTACTGTTAACTCAGCGACACGGAGTCCAGTGTTCGAATCCCGCTGATGAAGAGTAAAATCTTCTTTGATCATTTTCCTAATGCTTATTTAGTATTATTATTATTATTATATTATTATTATATTATTATTATTATTATTATTATTATTATTATTATATTGATTAATTAATTATATTATTATTTATATCTTGCTGGAATTCTCCTGGGGAGAAATATGTTTGATCACATGATTATAAGCTAAGGAAATTGATGATACACTAAATTCTTAGCATGTAAAGCCAGAAACCATTGCCAAGAAGCAGGTTAAATTTCTTTCTGAATGATTTTTAAAGGATATATTAAAATAAAATGTTTTTTCTGGTTCCAATAGAAACTTCTTAGTATTTTCAAAACAGAATGTGAAGAATCCGATTTAACATGATCTCCAAATTTAATTTTAAACATATGGCAAATACGCCTTTATAATGCTATTATTACTTTTAATATTTGCCCTACATGCAAGTCACGTAAAGCTAACCAAATTTTTTAAAAAATATCTTGACTGGTTAATGAGTTTCATGGAAAAGCACATATAATATAAAGTGCATAAAATCTGTCAAAGGTTGTAGCTACAGGATTACCTGCAACGATTATTAACATTTACTTTAATTCATTTAAATATATTACTATAATATATAATATATAATATATATATATATAATATATATATATATATATTTATTATATAACCTATATACTCTATATCTATAACTATATATATATATAATAGTATATATATACCTACACCTACTAATATCTATATATATAAGCACGATAGTGGCTATATTTTTCAGTTCTGACTTTTTAAAAAAGATAATTCAAACTCTAAAAAGATTTATCATTAAGAAGAGGTCACTCTTTGATCAACTTGCTTTTTGTCAATTTTTTCCCTTCTCAACATTACCAATTCAACAGCATTGATCGCGTCGAGTTAATAACAGTTTAAAATTTAATCTCATTTATACAGTTCAATACAGGGGAAACAAGGTATTTTCAAGGGGACTATTGTTATAGATTAAGCTCGTATAATATATATACTATATATATATATATATATATACTATATATATATATTATATTATTATATA
>JABUQX010093127.1:0-5000 GCA_015478945.1 Trachelipus rathkii | reverse complement strand
GGATCCAAAATAAATTTCTGCCCATAATCCAAAACTTAAAATGATGAAAGAAAATCCATACCGTAAAGGAAGTTACTTATGTAGAGGCGAAGGCTTGAAATTTAGGTCCTTTAATTGAAAAATTTCTTTATAAACATAAAAGGGAGTGGCACAGAACCATTTAGAATTAGAAAAGGAATCAGAGTTTCGTAGTGGAATTCAAAAATGAGTTTCTGCCCATAAACCAAACTTGAATTATGAAAGAAATCCATACCGTAAGAGTTTGCTATGTCTGACAATGAATCTCGAACTGAGATAATTGTGAAAAGATGAAGACCATATCCAAAATTAGAAAATGAAAATGAATGTCCAGTACGATAATGTTCGTTTTAACTTGAGTCATTTTTCTCCGAGTATTCTGATTGGGATTTTTTATGTTATTAGTTTTTTCTTTTTCTTCATTTTGTTTGTTTTTCTTATGTTTTTCAGAGGGCTGTGATTGAAGTTTCTGGGTGCTCTTCTCCAGGTTCACAATTATATAGGCAATTGCTAAGTTGACGTGGAATTCTTTTGTGACAAGCACCCTATATAAGAGGATGTAATTTAGAAATCCAATATTTGAAAGGATGTTTTTATTCAACATAAGTTAAAATAGCAAGAAAGTATAAAAAGTAACCAAAAGTCCTTCTGTTGAGATCTCTCTCTTCGTAGGAAATGGTAGTCACAGACTTTCCAGCGCGTTTACCACCCCTTGCCTCTGACTCTTCGTTTGTGTGAAAATTTGTGATCGAAATTCGGAGTGAGTCGCAGTTTTTCTTTAAATTTATCTCTCCTTGCCGGGAGGATTTCTGGAGCGAGTATCTTGAGTAAGATTTATTTCTTTTATTTCTTCTGTTAATTTAATCTGACGGATGAGTAAGTATCTTCAACAGGACGTGTTTATAAATTGTCATTTCGACTTATGCTAAATTTTGCTTGCGCAAATCTTAGCATAAGTACGAACATAAATTAAAATTTTACAAGTATATAATGGAGTACTATTATATAACTAATTAATACTATAACCACTACCATAAACACTACCACACACACTCAACCCTACTAACATACTACAATATACTAACATTACAATATAAACTACAACTCATAGCACAACCAAACAAACAAATACCATATAAACTCACAATATACCACCTAAAAACAATAAACCCACCTAATAAACTACCCTATAATTATATTATATATATATATATATATATATATATTATATATATATTATATATATATATATTATAATATATATAATATATATAGATATATATATATAATATATTATATATATATAATATATAGTATATATATATATATACTTATATATACTACCTAAAAATAACATGAATATGAACCTCATTTGATATTTCTGACCGTTCCAACAAAGATAAGTAGGCGATTGCCTAGTCTGCCTACCCTCACAAAGCCGCCTTCCGCTGGACACCTTTTTTATCTAACTCATACCAACCCCAATACCAACACACAAAAACCAAACTACTAAATAACTACAACCTACACCCATACTATATATATATATATATATAATCTATTATATATTATATATCTTTCCCTTTATGTAGAAAAAAGAAATAAAAAAAAAAAAAAAAAAATAAAAAAAATAAAAAATCAGAAAAAAATAAAAAAAAAAAAAAAAAAAAAAAGTATAATAAAAATTAAAAAAAAAAAAAATAAGAATATATAAAATAAATAAAATAATAATAATAAAAAAAAAAAAAAATAACAAAATAAAAAATAAAAAATATAAAAATTAAAAATGAAAAATAGAAATAAAAAAAATAAAAAGAAAAAGAAATATATATATATAAAAAATAATAATAAAAACTCTGAAAAGAAAGAAAAAATTCTTCAAAATGTATAGTCAGCAACAAAACATAGATTATAAAAATATTAAGTAATATATAATACATTATAATAAACAATAATTAAAAAAATTAATAAATAATTAAAAAATAATTAAAAAAACGTATAAAAATTATAAAATATATAAATATATCAAATATCAATTTATAAAAAAATCCAAACAAACAAAAAAATCCAAAAAAAAAAAAAAATAAATACACATACTAAACTACTAATCTACAAATGTAACTAAAACACAAAACATTATAAAATATAAAGTATATAGAAAATAAAAAATATTTTAATAGTATATAAAATATATACTATAATATATACAAAACAATATACTATAAACTAATAATTAAATATACTATATATATAATAAAATTTTTCCTATATATTAAAATATTAAAACTTTATACTAAAATATAAATAAAAATTTAAAAATATTTAAATTAATATAAGGAAAAATAAAACAAAACAAACATCTAAAATAGTTATACAAGTTTGTTAGTCGCTCGTACCATACAAGTCAGAAAAAAATGGTTTTTTTGTCTTTGTTGTTCTATTTGTTCATGTTCTGAAACGAAGAATGCTATTATTTTATTATTATTTACTATATCTATTATCTCACAATATGTATATAATTTAATCCATGGTATCGTGCATGTTACTTTTAACCATGGAGGCTACCTATTATTATAATTAATATATATATAGAATTATTTATTAAATTAATATAATATAGAATTATTATAAAAAAATATTATATAATATAATTATATATTAATATAATTATTTATTTATATAATTATTATTAATTATATTATATATATTAATTAATATATATTAAATATATTAAATCATATATAATAACACATATATATATTGATTATATTATAAATATTATATAATATAGCTATAATTATATATATATAATATATAATTATAATATATATATTAATTATATATTATTAATATATTATTATATTTATAAATTATTATAATAAATAATAATGATAAATAAGTATGGGTATATGTATATTATATTTCATGAGAATCAGTTATAGATTAATATTTAAATATGAATAGTTATTATTTTTATTTATATCATCGTTTATGGATTATATAATTACTGAGTATATATAATATATAATGTTAATTATAGGTGATTATATCTATTAATGTGTAATGTTATCATGTATTGAGACAAATGTTAAAATATTATTCTTATTTTTTAAGATGTGTTGATATTTATTTGAATAGTATTATTTGTCAAGTACTAGCGATATGTATATGAAATATTACAGCCTTAATTAAAATGAGATAGCAGTTCGTTGTACATCTTGCTGGAATAGTGCAATTTGGTAAACTTAGAAAGTATAGGGATATAGGACAACATACATAAAAGACAATAGTTAAATAATTAATAATAAATATAATTAGTAAGCAATAAAATACGCTCAATTAATTTTTATGCTACGAAAGAATAAAATACTTGAATATAATATTTAAATTGCAACAATCATAGTAATGTCCGATGAGAGATAAAAGAATTTTTAACGTATTAATACTATTTCTAAAACCAAATAAAATAATAAATTATATATATATTTAAGTTTTGGAGATATAAAAAATAAATAAATTATAAATTAAGCTAAATATGACATTAGTAGATAGGCTATACTGCTTTATGCGCGTTCGAAAATATTTGTTACAATGAATAAAAAACAAACAGCAATACATATTTATTTTATAATAATTTGTCAGGACTATTTTTGTGCATTATATCACAATATTTGAATGATAAAAAGATTAAAAATTATATTTTCTATTTAAAAATATATATGCACAAGAAATATTAATTTTTAAAATAATATAATAATATATATTAAATTACTAATAATAAAATAATTAGAATAAATAATAATAAAATTTGATATTAAATCTATTAATAATAATAATAATAATAATATAAAGATATAATAATTAATAATATAAATTATATAGAATAAAATTATGTAAATTAATAGTACATTTTATCTTATTAATGTTGAATGTAGATAATTGAAATTGTTCAACTACTTTATTGCATCTGCATTATCTTGACTATTATCATAGAAAATGACTCGTATTCATATGTATTACAATCAAATACATTTAATAACTTGAAACTTAGAGGCAGTATAAAATCCTCCACCTTAAAAATTATGGATCGACGAAAATTGCAGGTTATAATATACTCAACGTAAACTAATTAATTAGAGTGAAATCGTACAATGCTAGTAAATATACCAACGCTAAACTATATCATGGATATTACATTATTCCGGAACATAAATTTTATAACCCTATATTCGATATTAGGTGAGTGATAATAGATCAGAATTGTGCTCAATACTCATAATTATAAAATAAGCACTAGTATTTGATTTCAAATATACACATAATAAGCACATAAGGTGAGAATTTTTACTCAAACCAACCCTAAAAATTATGGACATCTAATGTGTGTTTAAATAATAATTATATCTCAATTTTCAATATTAAATATTAGCTTCTGTCAGTATATTCATCAGTAGACCCGTAACTGTGCAAGCCTACTTGGTGCGGCTACACATTCTGATCTAATAGGCATCAATTTCCTAAGCGCCCGTATATGTTCGCACTTCTACTCATTTTAAATCCCATCAAGTCAGGCGTCCCGTTTGTTAAATCCTACTGATTTTGAATTAGTTAAACGGCAGCCTCGGAAGGATACTTTGTTATACTAAACAAATTTTTTTACAAATAATTAGTGTTCGGTGCGCAGTCTCGCCGTTTCCAGCGTACAAAATTTTCACGGTCTCGTATTATTGTTATTAATGTAATTTTTTAGCAATTGCGAGCTGTTTCCATGGCAAAGTGGTGCAATTGGGCACCGGGACGTGCTGGTAAAACGCTATATATTATTATTATATGATAATAATATATATATATATATTAATTTAATTAAATTATATATATTATTATAATTATATTAATTAATTATATAATATTTGAGTTACGAGGATTATAAAATATATATATTATAATTTACTAGTAAATATCATTATAAATTTTATATAATG
>JABUQX010093126.1:40000-42473 GCA_015478945.1 Trachelipus rathkii | reverse complement strand
ACCCTTAAGTGTATGTTCGGTGTACCTTCACTTACTTTCCTTGGCCATACTATTTCTTCTGAAGGTGTCCGACCTCTTGACGACCGTGTCTCTGCCATCCGTTCTTATCCCTTGCCCCAGAAGCAACGTCAACTTCGTAGATTCTTCGGCACTGATGAATTTAGCACCGTTTCATTCCGTCGGCAGCAGACATTCTTCGTCCTCTTAACTCGCTTTTAAAGCCTGCTAAAAAGGGATCATCAGCCTCCATCTCAGTCGACTGGACTGATGATGCCCGTCGTGCGTTTACTACCATTAAAGAAGCTCTGGCTTCCTCTGTCCTCCTTGTTTTTCCCTCCACCACTGCTCCGACCCGGATCCACACCGATGCCTCGGATTTCGCAGTGGGTGCTGTTTTACAACAGTTTTTGGAGGATGATTGGCGTCCCATAGCATTCTTTTCCAAAAAGCTTCAACCTGCAGAGGTAAAGTACAGTGCATTTGGAAGAGAATTACTTGCCATCTATTTAGCCATTAAACATTTTCGTTATTTCATTAAAGGTCGGGTGTTTCATATCCTCACGGACCATCAACCCATAACTTATGCAATCACCGCTTCTACAGTTAAGCAGTCCCCACGTGAGGCACGCCACCTTGAATTCATTGCCCAGTTTACCACCGATATCCATCACGTAAAAGGTGCCGAAAACATTCCTGCAGACGCCCTTTCCCGTATCAGTGCTATTTCTCCTCTTCCTTCGCTCAACTACGAGGAGATGTCACGTCTACAACAGCTGGAACAATACACATTCCCAGCTCACTCTACTTTTGACATTCAAAGTGTGGAAGTGTTCGGTTTTCCCTTTCCACTCTTATGTGACATGTCATCCAGATTGCGCCGCCATGTCTTTAACACCATTCATAATGTCTCACATCCCGGTATTAAAGGTTCGCAAGTACAAATAGGCAAACACTTCGTTTGGCCATCTCTTCTCCAGGACGTTAAGCTTTGGACTAAGCAGTGCCTCAGTTGCCAACGTTCAAAAGTTCACAAGAACACATCCGCTCCTTTCGACCAGTTTCTTCCTCCGGGACGTTTTGACCAATTCCACATCGACTTAGTTGGTCCTTTGCCTCCTTCCAATGGATATACACACCTCTTAACATGCATCGACCGTTATACCCGTTGGGTCGAAGCCATCCCTTTACAGGACACCTCTGGAGAGTCCATCGCCCAGGCCTTTCTGTATCATTGGATTTCTAGATTCGGTACCCCTTCCACGGTCTCTACTGACCAGGGACGTCAATTTGAATCCTATTTATGGAAAGACCTCATGGTTCTTTTAGGTTCCAAACGCATTCGCTCCTGCAGTTACCATCCGCAGTCCCAAGGAATGATCGAAAGGTTTCATCGCCAGTTAAAATCTTCCTTGATGGCTCATGGTAATCCTGAAAATTGGTCCGAAACTCTTCCACTCGTTCTTCTTGGTATTCGGACTTCGTTCAAAGAGAACTTACAATGTTCTTCCGCTGAACTTGTTTACGGTTCCTCCATCCGGATCCCCGGTGAATTCATACTTCCGTCACCTACGACTTCAGATCATCATACGTTCCTTGCCCGTCTTCATCAGTGTGCTGATTCTTGGAAACCTTCTCTACCTCGCCAGACTCGTGTTGAACATACAATCTTTCTGAATTCGTTTCTTGTTCAAACGTTTTGGTTCGTCACGAGTCTCAACGCGGTCCTCTTCAAGCCCGATACGACGGTCCTTTCCGTGTGCTTCAACGACATCGCAAGTTTTTCTCCCTTCAGAAAGGTTCTAAGGTGGAAAATGTATCAATTGACAGGATCAAGCCCGCCTTTTTGGATTATGATCCCGAGAACACAGTTGATATTGTCTCGCCGCCCCTGCCCACTCTTCCTGCTCCTCTTCGTTTAAGAAATCCACCCACCACTCCTCTGGCTCCTTCTTCCTCCACTCCTTCGCAACCTGCTGTTCCTCCCGCACGTTCGTCAGCTCCTCTGCCTACCCTCCCTTCTCGCAAGTTATCTCTCCTCGTTCGCCGATTCCCCCGCTGTACTCCCTCCTCCTCCTCCTCCTAGTTCTTCCCTCATTATCCTACTCTCGTTCATGTCGACCTCTCCATCCTGTTGCTCTGCCTTACTCCGTAACCATGCCGTTTCTGCCGGGGGGGTTAATGTTGCCTGTTGGCAACCTTGTCAAAACAATTCGTTACCTTCTTAAAAATGTATTTTTTTCTCTGTCTCTACTTAAGTCTTTGCTTATGTATCGTAAATCCTTTTCGGTCGTCTGCCAAAGTATAAATAACGGAGTCCACGGAGAATTCGACTCACTCAGTCATTTGCCTCAAAGTGTACGCATCGTTCTCTCTTTCGCTCCCGCTCTTCTGTTGCCTACGTGATTTTTTTTCCATCAACAAGTGGTTATTTTTCCTGTTGCATAGTGTCGCGCTTCAAGCCTTTCAATTTCAT
>JABUQX010093126.1:32500-35000 GCA_015478945.1 Trachelipus rathkii | reverse complement strand
TATATTATCTAATTAGTAATTAAGAGATAAACATATTCCTTAATTACTTTACTTAAGATGGCCCTGTCATGTCATTACTATCAATAACCTGTTACAATAGCAATACCATTTACCTGTACAAGTTTCACCAATTAGGCAATGACATTCATTCAGCAGTGGGAATTGGACAATGCCTGTTACCAAATTATATGTTTAATTTGTGAATTTTATACCTATTTATTAATTTATTTGTCAAATAATACAGAAATTACATTACAAAAGTAAAAACAATTTCATTTATTGATCATTTTTCCCCTCAAAAATAGAAATTTTAAAAAAGCCCAATAAAAACCCCAAAAGACCAATAAAAAACACCCCCCAAAACAAAAAAATTCACTGGGCTTGTTTTTTTTGGTCTAACCCCGGGTTTTTTCCAACTCTGACTCATACCCTTAAATGCGAGCCCATCGCAGCAAAAAATTCACCCTAGGGTTTCAACAACTCCGCGACGGACCCACACTTTGGTATTTTGTCAATGTAAGGATTCATCCAGTGGGAGAGGCCCAGAACCATGTCCTCTTACAAAACCCCGCAATTCACTCCTATTATGCACTATTGTTGTGAGAGAGACCATTGAATATAAAACATGGTTCGCAAGTTGTATGGGATAAAAAATAGAACCAGACGCTTTTTTTTCCTTTTCTATTTCGTCAAAATGTTAGGACGAGACATGTGCTCCCTTTCTTATAAATTCATACAATGATGTTCGAGTGGAAGGAGCCCCATGACATTATTGATGCTGATTGTTACCTGTGTGCTGCAGGTCAAAAGGTCAGTGACTGACTCATGTATGAATGGATAAAACTATCTCTATTCACGGAAAGATTCGAGTCTGCGTTGGATTTTAAAGTGAGTTTTTTATTATTATTATTATTATTATTATTATTATTATTATTATTATTATTATTATTATTATTATTATTATTATTATTATTATTATTATTATTATTATTATTATTATTATTATTATTATATTTTCTACCCTATTTGAAAACACAAATGAGTCATTAAGTGTTCATCAACACTTGTAAAAATAATGTATTTATAAGTTCTATTTACATCAGTAATTTGTAAAAGTAATATTTCTTATCCTTTAGGGCGCGTCCAGACCGAACGTAAAGTTGGCAATTCATAGAATTTTAAATCTGGTGGCTATACCAAGCGTAGTGCCCTGCTATTGGCTCGGTGTGGCGGTCAGATTTAAAATACTATGTAATTAGATTCAAAAACGTAACGCAGCCCACAATTAACGGCCGACTTTACGTTTGGTTTGGATTCGCCCTTACCACCAATACCCAAAGGAATAGAAACTACCTCGCAATATTTATTTAATAATGATACATTTAAAAAAAAGTTTAAAAAGCAGATATTGGTTTTATCACACTTGATTTCAGTTGTCAAAAAAAAAAAAAAAAAAAAAAACTATAGTTTTTAAGTATCTTTCTGGGGAAAAGAAAATATATATATGGTAAAGGTTACTATAACGCGACACCTTGGGAAAAAATTTGGAAGTTGCCATAGTAGGTTATAAAATTTTAATTTTGCTACTTTTTTAGAAGAAAGAAAACTATATTAAAGGCCAACTAAAGTAAAGAATATATATATATATATATATATATATATATATATATATATATATATATATATATATATATATATATATATATATATATATATATATATATATAAGTAATTATATATATATATATATAATATTGAGAAGAAGTAAAAAAGAAATTGCTTATATATTTATTGGGGGTTTCACACCCAGGTTATGCAAAACTTAATTTATTTGTTTAAATTTGATTTTATGTACGCAGTTTGTAGAAGAAATGTAGACGCCATGGCAGTGTTTTTCTTTTCTTAATTAAAAGAATACCAAAGAGTGGGATACATGTTGCTCTTTAAATGCACGGTACGCCCAGTGGAGCAATGAGGGCTCCCGGATACACCGGAAACAAAATTAAAATTAATTCTTCTGCTGTACAATACTAAGAACGCAATCTTAGCATAAAATTATAAGAAAAATTAGGGCTCCAGTTTTCGACATCGCCACTATTTTAATAAAAGAACTTCACACCTATAAAAAATATTTAAAAAACAAGTCCTAATTATTTATTTAAATCTATCTAACTTCAAATAACTTAATTAACCATAATTAACCTAAGCAAACTTAAATATCAACTAATTAAAGATTTCAAGTTTTTGAAATTATACGAAAAAAGTAGCCAAAAAACAACAAAAAAATATATAGCAAATTGGCAACCCTCAATTTTTTTCCAAGGTGTCGCGTTATAGTAACCTTAACCTACATATATATATATAGCACTATATATATATATATATATATATATATATATATATATATATATATATATATATATATATATATATATATATATATATATATATATATTTCTCATACTCTTAGGAAATTCTCCTTTCTCTTGTTATTTCGAAC
>JABUQX010093126.1:22500-30000 GCA_015478945.1 Trachelipus rathkii | reverse complement strand
TGTGAGAAAAAATTCCACAACGTTCGTTCTGCGTGTCGTGCTATATATTATGATCTTATTATATATATAATAGGCTTGGCCGACGCACCGGGTGCGTGCGGTGCGTGGTGCGCTCAGGTTGGTGCGGGTGCGGTGCGGAGTGCGCATCAAATTTCAGCGTCATGGGCGGTGCGTGTGACGTGGTCGCGCTCAGTTTTGGCGGATGCGTACGGTGCGCATCAAAATTTCAGCAGGCATGGCTGCGGTGCGGTGCGGAGCACGAAAAAAATAGTGGTGCGGTGTGGTGCGGTGCCTGGTGCGGGCCTCTTGAGCACCGACCGCACCGCACCAGCTTCCCGACAAAATTCTAAAAAAGAAAAAATGAAAAAAGAAAAAATTGAGTTGGATATTATATATATAATATATATATAATATAATATAATAAATATATATAAAATATATATATTACAATATATATATATATATATAATATATATATATATATATTATATATATATATATATATATATATTTATATATTATTATATTATATAGCCTCCTTCATTAGGTGTGATGGGCTACAGACAAGACGAATACAGAGGTAGGAAGAGGCTTTACAAAAGTTATTTTTGAGCAAGGAAAAATTAGCGATGTAGGATCACTTACGTTTTAGTTCAAAACACGCTTAGGAAGTCTGATATTCCATATTCCGAGTTATCAATATTAACGATGTGAAAGTTAAACAAAGTAGTTTTTCATTTACGGATGGTTGTCCCATCATTAATGATACAATAAAAAATGTAACCGGAACCATAAATTTAGAGGAGAGAAAGTGCTCAATATGCCTCTCATCATTTTTATTCCCGTTATACTGTCATTGTCTGAGGATATTAATCCTCTCTTCAGAGTTATTACGAGAGGAAGGCAAACAAGTTTTTGCTGATTATCATAATGATATCTTCAAATGATTGGAGTACAATGAACAATGGCTTAGATAGAATGATGGGAAGACATTTATTTTATCACCAGAAGCCGGCAACGTACTTGACATAGAGATTCAATAATTCTGCGACCGAGATAAACATAATTTCGAGTAACGTCATTGTATTCTCAAAGGTTAGCGAACTTTAATTCTAGTCTGTATTTTCGTAGTTTTTTACTGAGCCATCGAATGATTAAAGTGTGCCGCAATTGACCCCATATTTTGAGAGAACCTCGCTGACTCTTGTTTGAGATGTCACAACATTTTCTAATGTTTGATGACTGACGGGAGTTGTGTTGTTTCACTCAAGGAAGAAACGATTCTTATATTGGCACCAGATCTCTCATGACACATGAACACATCTGGGGATTAGGTTCCATTTCGAAGGCAACATTCCCATTAAATAAGTCACCGAGATATTCACCTGTATGACGTTCAGTGAGAGGTTCATAGCACGACGCAAAATTTAGCTTCTGAAATAATGTCAACGGCATGACTACTCAGAAAAACAAAGAAAGTGCTGGTTGAAGTATCTGACCATATCGTCGCTGGAGAAAGCATACTTGGATGACTATATGATGTAGAGGTTATTAATCAGAAACTTTTAGTTTGAACTCATTCATACTTTTTCGTTTCAAAATATATCTCTGTAGATTTCCTGTTGAGTAGTGTCTCAAAGAGACCGATACTTTCGCTAGCAGTACAAAACCAAGAATTTCAACGTGATGAACCATAAGATCATCCATTAATGTAATTTCTGTAAATTTACTATTCTATCCTTCTATGATTTTTCATTTCACTTTTCATATAATTGGTATTTTAATTAGTTTCAAGAGTAATTGATCATTTCTTAAAGCTGAAATTGGAATCCTTTTACTCTTTTACTCATTTTTTCCTTACTACATTTCCTGTGTGTTTGCTGCTTAGAATAGTTCTAACCGGATGTCATTTCTTCCTTTCGAGAATAATTGACGATGGCAAAGTGTTACGGTTCGTGTTGTGCATAGGAACAATATCTAAGTAACCCGAACCACACTGGATAAGGATACCATTGCGAAAGTGCTTCAACAGTTGATTTCGATGCGAAGTATACTACAATACAAGCCTATCAATATTAATATTGCTAAATTTCGATTGTGACTCCAATTACTGTCACTACTTTGAAACGGCACTAGTCAGCTCATTCTAATCAATTTCTCACAAAAAGTTGTTAAATTTTCTACAAAGTTCCGTCAGAACATTTTCTAATCGCATTCCGAGTTTCCGCCAGAGTGCGAAACTGCAAATAATTTTAATTTTAATATTTGTGAATGCCAAAGTCAATGCTAATAATATTACAAAAACATGGCGATATATATAATAAATATATATATATATATATATAATAATATATATCTATATAATATATTATATATTATATATATTATATTATATATATAATATATTATATAATATATATATATATATATTTATATATATATTATTCTTTACACCTTTTCTCAATAAAAAATAGTCGCTGGAATTGTACAGTTACAACAATTTTAGCTTTTATAACGGAGGATGTTTCCAGACTTTAGCAGTGGAGTACATGTAAGATTGAGCATAGCGTTAGTCTGAGGTCAGAAAACGGTCATAGAGGAAATATGAGAGTGTTGAAAGGTGTGTCGCAAGAGCCCTTCTCAATGGAGGAGGTATGAAATTGTAAGAGTTCAGAAGGAGTAGGTCGTTATTAAATAGCGATGAAATAAGAGAGTGACGAAACAATCGGTGATAAGACGAAAATCCTGGACTCGACCATTTGAAGGAGAGAGCAGTGTGAGTGGAATCATTCCAGATGCGTGAGGCATACTCTATTACAGGGGCGAACGACACCCTATAAAGAAGCAACTGGGATGGTGTGAAGAAATTCTGAATGTGGCCTCAGGAACACCCAACTTTATAGAAGCTTGTTAATATAGAAAAGTAAAATGAACCTTCCAATTAAGGTTTACGAGAAAAATAAACCCTAAGATATTGAGGGCAGACAAAGGTTTGAGTTATGTGTTTCAACAGGAGATGTTATAGATGTGTGAAAGAATTGTGGAGTGGAAAGAATGAGGGAACTGAGCTTTTGAGTTAATGAAAACATCCTTGTCTTCAACTGCCCAAAGAAATTCGAGAAAGATTCAGATGCTGTTAATCAAGGGTGCCCTCCTAGTGTGAGCTAATTGTTGTTGAAAAGGACGTTTTATCAAAATGAGGGGAGCAATGAAAGTTAAGGTTAAGGTTCAGGAGTGTATAGTGATGAAACAATAAGAGAAGGTCTTTATGAAGAGTAGAAAGAGTTAGGGATAAAACAAACCATGAGTGACACCACTATTTATAGATTTAAAGGCTGAACGGGGCATTCACCAAAATGCTGAAGGAAAGAGGACAGGAGAGGAAGAAGAACAAAAGAAGATCGCGTAGTAGGAGCGCTTCTTACGAAAGCCGTTACTGGGAGCAGAGAAAAGATATTAAGAATTGAGATGTTTTCAAATCTTTCTGCTAGGATAGATTCGAAAAACTATAGAAAGAGAGATTTGGCGATAGTTAGGCGGATAGTTGAAGGTTGAGATTGGTTTCCTTTTTGTCCAAGAGCACCTTTCCAGCAAGAAAAAGGCCAAAGTAGAATGACAGAGACGGAATAATTTAACAAGGCAGAATGCAAGCTTGAAAGCACAAGTTTTAAGAACCAAAAGAGTGATACCTTCAGAACCGTACGCCTTTTTAGTGTTAAGCTTCTGAAAAAACGGAAATAACACCTTTTGAAGAAATTACAATATTAGCATAAATATTTGGAGAGTGAAAAGAAGATAGCACCTGGAATCACTAAGGTGGAATTAGAAGCTGAGGTCAATTGAGCAAAGAGTTCAGCTTTAGTGGAAGATTAAACGGCAGTTATACCTACGGAAATATAAAAACAGGGCAAGAAGTAACACTTTTTTTGGAAAGAATTCAGAAAGACTGAGGAAGAGGGAGCCGCATGATTATGGATTTTCTAATTGAGAAATGAATTTTTAAGTGTCAGGAGAAAGATTTTGAAGATTTTGGATGAAAATATGTTGCAAGGGTTTTCTGGAATTATGAAGATTGACGGGAATTTCTGAAGGCAACGTCCCGGCGGCCAATTAGTACGAGAACAAGCAGAGTGAAACCAGGATTTATGAGTTTTAGCTAAGGGGAAATTCATAGGGTTGCATGCCTCCATTTTGCCAAAGAGAATCTAGCTCGCGCTTTGCACACTCCGAGGGGACCCTTTCCACGGAAGCTGAAGTTTCGATGGAAATCAAAAAAGTACGACCGCAAGTCCAAACCTGTTAGCAGCACCGAAGTGCCAAAAACGTTCTCTCGCTAGCTGGGATTCTTTCCTGCTGAAGACTTTGAAGATAGTAGGAAAAGAAAACAAGATATGAAAATTGATCGGAGAACCCAGAGGAGGAAAGATTTTAACAGAATAAGGATAAGATTAGAGGTTAGGAAAATGTCTTGAATGTTGGGTTCATCTCAAAAGAACGGATCAGAGGCATACGAGTAGGGAGCTTTGCACTACCTGCAGAGCGTATATTCTGGATAGAAAAGTCGTAGCAAGCTCATCAACTTTATCTGAGAATTAAGAGTAAAGCAATGCCGTTGCGAGTGAACTTTGAAATAAACCATGAATGATGATTGTCAGAGAAAATTGAAGAAGAAAAGAATGCTGTTCTAATATTATGACAGCGTTAGCTTGAGCCATAGTAGTATTCGGAAACTCGAATCAAAGGACACGGAACAAAACATCACTGCTCACATCTGCACAATGCCGTTTGGCTACAAATTTGAGCGAAGAAATAGTAGGAGTCAACCGAGTAGAGTTTGAAGTCAGAACGCTCCAAAGAAACCTATAATTTCCATTAGGAATAAGAGATGAGATTTAGAGGAGGAGAATGATATATAAACAAAATTAAAATTAGATTTAAAAAAACCGAGAGTTATAAAATTTATGAGAAGGAGATCTTACATCAAAAACAGGCCGGCAATTCCGTGAAGTGGACAAGTCCATCCCGAGGCCGTCAGATGGCTTTAATGGGATGAGGGTAGGTGCGATAAGGAGTTATTTTGGAAGCCACACCATAGGTTTCCCCAGACTTATCGCATGAGCTGCCATTTTACCATTTTATTTTTCTTTTTAAAGTAAGTGGTGTTGTAATTGATTTTATAGTGTTGATAAAGGAGAGCTACTCAATGTTTTGAAGAATGTGGATATGAGTACAAAAGGAGAAGAGCCATTGAGTACTGAGTGCCATGGGGGACGTACTTTAAGACTTTATATATGCCAAGATGGGTGGGTAATCTCATCGCTTCAAGAGCGCTACTTCCCTCTCAATATTATATAATAATAAAATATAATATATATATATTATATATATAGCTATATATATATATATATATATATTTTATATAATATTATATATATATATAATATATATATATATATATAATATATATATTATAATAATATAATTATATAATATCATTATTAAAAAATTTAATCTTTAGTGTATCGTATTTAGCGTATCTATTTAAATCTCAAATATTCCTTTTTATTTATCTCAAAATTTTTTTTTTTTTTTTTTTTTTTCCAAAAAAATGTTTTTTTTTTTTTTTTTTTTTCAAAAAAAAATGGTAATTAATGATAGTGCGTATTCATTATTCATTTTGTTTTTGAGTTAAAAATGAGAAATGTTCCTTTTGAATTGAAAAAAACAAGAATTAGCTACAAATTTCACCGGTAAGAAATTGGCTAAAATCATTGGGTCTTTGCCTTTTTTGATTTCGTGAATATCGCCATTTATTCATTCTCATATTTACTCTCTCGCTTTGTTTTTTGTTTATTGTATCGTTATTTGAGTAAAGAAGTCTTTAATTCATGATCTGATTCCAAGGTGTACTATCCAAATTAAGTAGTGATTTAAACTGTGTTGTCGTATCTACATAGTATCAAGTCCTACGTAGGTGAAGAAAAGTTTACCCTATAACTACCGTTGATGAAAAAAAGTACTTCAATCTAACTGTGGAAAGGAAACAATTTTCCAATTGAACTAAAACCACTTACCGTCACCTGGCTACTGAATTTATACAAAGAAGTGTTATTTGTTTCCTTTTCATAATTGATTTATTTTAGGGGTACATTTCTCCGAGCTCGTAATTTCAATTTAAGCTTCACAATTTTAAAGAGCTAACCAAACTACCTGTGCGTAACCTGTGCTTTTGCATTTAACTTATTTTTTCAAATTAACGAGAGAGTACATAATTCTTTATGATTTTGGAAAATTCTTCCTTACAAAATTTGCAATGCATGGAGTTGAGTAAAATTAATTTCTTTAAAATTTTGCAAATTTTGAAATTTTTCGTATAATTTATTCTTGCCATTTTGAATATTTGACATATGTTCTTTTGCTAAGTTTGAAATTTTTTGCAATTTTGAACTTTTTCGTATATTTTTTTTTGCTATTGGAAATAGTTACAAAAATTTTTCGTATTTGACAATTTATTAATATTGCCTTTGAGTAACTAGTTCTAGTAAATTTGGTTTTTTTTTTTTTTTGGGCTAAAAAATTTTTCGCAACATTTAAGTGCTTATTGCTAAGTGTATAGAGGTTAATATTTGTATATTTACAAATATATTTCTTATTGAATTTTGATTTCCTGATTTCGATTAGATTCGCTAATGATATATGTGCAAAGCGGTTAAGTGTCAACTTTCGTTCGTTACACACTGTGCTTTACTCAAACCACAAACGCCGACCCACATATTGCAGTATTGCATTTTAATAAACTTTTATTGGCTTGTTTGCAAAGTGTTTTGGCATATTGCATTGCTTAAAGCAATATTTATTGTGCAGTGTTGAGTTGTGAAGGCACGCAGTGGTTCAAGCGCAGCACAAAATGCGGTGTGGTGCAGTGCAGTGCGGTGCGGTGCTGGTGCATGCGGAACGGTGCGGTGCGTGCGGAACGGTGCGGTGCGGTTGCAGTGGCGGTGGCAGTGCGGTGCTATGCGGGGTCTGCGTTGCGCTGCGTCAAGTGCTGGTGCTGCGGAGGCAGTGCGGTGCGGTGTATCAACTATCGCCCGGTCCAAGAGTGACGCATTTGTTTCACACCGGCGCTGTTCACTTTCAAACGTTGCGCAGTTCATTTCAAGACGTTGCGCATTTGTTTTCGCACCTGCGCTGTTCACTTTGAACGTGCGCAGTTTTTTTCAAGAGTGCGCATTTGTTTTCCCACCTGCGCTGTTCACTTTAAACGTGCGCAGTTCATTTCAAGAGTGCGCATTTGTTTTCACACCTGCGCTGTTTGTTTCAACTTATAACGTTGAGCAATTGACTTTGTGTTTACTTTCACTATGTGCGCCAGTGGACTTTGATGATAGCTGTTTCACATGTGCGCAGTCAACTTATGCGTGCCAATTGACTTGTGTTGCTTCACGTGTGACGCAATAAACGCTGTGTGCTTCCACGTGTGCGCATTGACTCTATAGCTGC
>JABUQX010093126.1:15000-17500 GCA_015478945.1 Trachelipus rathkii | reverse complement strand
CAGCCCGATGTTGCAAAAAGTATGAAACTTATCACAATTATACGGCTACCCACCAACTCTTATCCGTTCGGGCAATCTTTCTTAACACATTTTCTAACTTAGTGTTTCCATACCTAACTGGACTAAACACACCAACTTATCATTGTCTAACGAAACCTGGCATAATTTGGCTAGGAAAACTATCTTGGTTCATTTAATTTATTAATTACGACATTCTCTCTCTCTCTCTCTCTCTCTCTCTCTCTCTCTCTCTCTCTCTCTCTCTCTCTCCTCTCTCTCTCTCCTCTCTCTCTCTCTCTCTCTCCACATGCTGTCTGACCTGACCCAACTAAATTTTCGTAACTTCTCTAGGCACATCTACGCTAACGTCACCTGATGCTGCTTACACGATTGGGCTTCTTTATTAAGCACACGACTGTTTCGACTCTAACATGTGCAGACCTTCACTTATAAAAGCAACTCGTGCTCGTCGGAATGCTCCACATAAACTATTATATTTCTTCTGAAGGCGAACATCCTTATTTGACCAGAAGTTATATCACAACTAGTCTTTCCAACAACTGGTCCCTTATCACTGAACGTCATAATGAATGACGTCACTGCAATACAAGGTGCTGATTGGTCTATTACGTCCAATCCCAGGTTACGGACGACGAATAAACATTCGATAAGAGGTAGATGTACAAAGTCAGCAATATTTTCATTTTCATACTAGTGTGTCAATGCATAAAGAAGGCTCTCAAAGGTTGATGATAAGGTGATTATATATATATATATAGTATATATATATATATATATATTATATATATATTAATATATATATATATTATATATATATGTAGTATATAAAATACCATTATATATTATATATATATATATATATTATATAATATATATTGTTATTTATTTTTTTTTGTTAATGTTTATTGTTATTTATTATTTACACACACACACATTAATTATAGAGACACTTTACTTAATACATTATCTAGGCAAAACTTACGCTAACTTATAGTTTACATGACTGTTATTTCTACTACGTCATGCATCTGTGTCTCGTTATCTAAACGTCTTTAGAAATTTCTTTTAATATATTTTAATTTTGTTAGCTATGAAATTTATATATTTCACACATTTAATATTAACATTTCGTTTTCTTTTTATATTTATTTGTTTTTATTAGTTTTCTTTACATTTATATTTTATTTAAAGTTTTTATTTATTTACTTTATAAGATTTATTTTTTGTTAAGTTTTTATTATTTTAAGTTTTATTTTACATTTATATTTTGTTTAAAAATTTTTATTTTTAAAATTTTACTTTTTTTTTAAAAAAAATTATTTTAAAACTTTTCATTTATAATTTACTTATTTTGTAAAAATTTTATTTAAATACTTTTTAATAAATTTTATTTATGTTATTAAAAAAGTTTTTAAAACCATGTTTTTAGTAAAAAAAAATATTATTTATTAAAAAATATGTACTTTATTGATCCTAAAGCAGTAAAGTAGTAAAGCAGTAGCGCAAATAATATACCCCATACCCCTTCCACCATGCCACGCCACGTCACGCCATGCGATATTGACTAATAGCTTTACCTCATATTTGATCATGTATTATGCATAAACATAACATAAAAATAAGTTCTTTGTATAAACATAACATAAAAATAAATTCTTTGCATGAACATAACATATAATTTATATAAAAAACATTTTATGTTTCTACTAAATCTTTTATTCTTTTTATTCTGTTTATTGAAAATAACAATTAATGAGTAGATCAATAAATTAAAACTGCTAAATCATAACCCTTTTCCCATTCGTGATCCATTGATCAAGTGATTAAAGTTATATTTAAGTATTACTTTTTGCATAAACTTATAAAAATAAGTGCAAAAAAAATGCAAAAAAGCAAAAAATAATATAATACCAAAATTGCAAAGCTTCGGATTCTGATATAAAAAATTCTGAGTTCGATCTTCAGAGATAAACTTTATAGAAGAGTTCCCCTCCTCGATTAAGAGCAATGCTCAATAGGTGTAAATTTTTAGTTATGATGAGGAAAAAATTAAGTCAAAGCAATCTAACCAGAAAATTTGAGATTGTTAAGACGTGTCACTGAGTTAAAAGTGGACAAAATTGTTTTTGATCAGAGTCATCATACAATAAAGGTAAATAAAAAAACTAGATTCGTTAGTTTCTTTTATTTTAAACAAACAAATGGATACATCATACGTGTGGGAAAATGCCAAATTCGTTATACAATGCTGCGAAACGTCAGCAATATTTTTTCATATCTGACGAATTTGGCATCTTTTACATGGTGTCAATTTGCTTGATTAAACTTATAGTGGTTGAAAAACAATTATAAAATAGGGAAAGCTTGATCCAGTTTTTTTACCTATGATTAGTCATACATGCTCTCAACTGGTAAAGTCTGGAACACACTTCCTTTTTCATTTTCCCAACTATCATTGGTTTGCACACTTTAAAGCGCC
>JABUQX010093126.1:7500-10000 GCA_015478945.1 Trachelipus rathkii | reverse complement strand
TTTTTGTATTAAACATTTCTTTTAGAAATTGATATTTTGTAAATAATTAAAGGAATATAGTGAAAGCCTATAATATCACATTATTTCAAAAAAATTATATGACAATAAATTAATTGAAATTACAAGGTACAAATATTAATACACTTACTTCATCATCATTGGTAATTTTGATGAAGGTAATTGCTTCAATTGCAAGCTCAGTGCAATTTTCTGCGGCCTTCTTTTCATAACCCTGAGTCCACTGAATGTACTAAAAATATGATTTATTCCCATTATGTATGCTTTGTGCAATAATTGGATTATTTGAAACATTGGTCCAACCACCTTAAATAAGGGTTATACAAGAATCTGGTAAATCACGCTTCATTGCTTGAATAACTTCTTCATTCACTTTGTCCAAGAACTGATTGCCTAACTGTCTGCTCAAAACCAGGCCGTAGGTCATTAAGATGCTTAATTAAATATTTACTACAACATTAAATGGTATGTTGAAAGAAAAGAAAAACTTTGTCAATTGCAAGTCAAATTCTTCCTTTTGCTTTGCAGTGGTCCTTGCTACAAATGTTTTCATAGAAGTTTGTCGATAAACATCACGTTTTATTGGGGGTAGATGCAAAGAGAGAAGTAGCTTTCTTCATCTTCATCCTCTTGTAAAGTATAAGATAAAACAAAACTTTCAGTATTAATACCAGATAGGTATAATACTAGCATCACTTTTCTGCCCTACTAGTTCTACTTCTACTAGTACTCTGAACAGTTTCAAAAATATAGATGCATGTAAGAGTTCAATATTATATAGTAAAGAGTTCACAATTTTAACAAAATTTCACTTTTTTATTAGTAAGCTATCACAATTTAGATTTTCATTTAATGTTGGTTTGAGATGCCAAATATACAACTATTCTAACAACCGAAGATCAAGTTCCTCTCTTTGGACCAATATTCCAAAATTGGCATCCAGTAAATGATATTTTTCTGAAGAGAATGAACATTTATAGCAGAATAGGGGGGTGGGGTTGATGTAAATGGTCTAGAGCTCTAAATGAAACACCTTTATGCTCAGTTTGCTAATAGATGTCTTGTGTTGTTGTTTGTCAGGGAATGATATCTTTGACAGTGGGGGAGGGTGCATCATGAATTTTTAATCTATATTCCTGAAGGGAGGGATATATATAGTGCCCAAAGTAAAGACAGGACAACATTACTTTGGTCTGTTGACCCAAAGTTTGTTCTGTGGCCGATATTTCTGGTGTATGTGTTTGAAGTATGGTGTTATTAGGGTATGTGGAGATTGTTCTTTGGGTTAATTGAGTCTGGATGTGATTGATAATAGGAATGTCTGTGGGGGTGGGGGTACTGTGTTGTATATGTTATTATAATGTATAGCTGGTCAATTTTTTGGCAATGGGCATTGAAGTCTACATCTAGTATCAGATTATTTTATTGAATTAGGGTGATAGGTCTGGTCTGGGACATAATCTTGGGGGCAGAGTTCAGAGGTGGGGTGAGGGATGTAGACATTGATTAGGTTGTATGTTTTTTTATTGATTTTAACTTATATTGATTGGTATGTGGAGGTTTAGTCATTGTTCATTATTTGTTGTGTGTGGTTTGTGGTGTTTCGAAATTGCCACTCGAAGGTATCACTGCTAATTACACGTATTCCGTTTTTAATGTATATTTACCGAGAACAAAGTTTGTAGTAGAGAAGGTTACAGACCCAGAATTCTGGAGAAAATAAACATTAATTAATTATTAAAAATAACATGATACTTTTCGACATATAATAATATAAAATAATTACAAAAGTTAGTTTAAACGTAGACAAGTGGGCCACATTGCCTATTACAAGAATGATTACGAGAAAAAATGGAGCGTAGGTTCGTTTAGGAAGCCCCTGCGGGAAGAAATAGGCCCTGGTTTATGCCTAATCCAGGACCTGCTACCGTGAGAATAAGCTAGCTAATACAAATTTGCAAGAGATATTATTTAGTATAACAATTGTTTCACTTTACTCATGGGCCTTCCTATTGGGCCTACTTAAAAATCGGAATTTTCACTTAATTATTCGAAATAACTTTAAACATCACATAAATGACACTTACCACTTCAACAGTGTCAAAATGCACAGCTTTAATAAGCTAAATTATCGTTAATTAGGTAAATCTCTGAGCACAACACAAAAGCGGCTTGGCATGAGAAAAATGGCGCCTAGGCGAAGATGATGCTATAGTGTTGCCACTCCGATATTTTTGCACAGGTTGTAAACACAGTAGTGTAATTTTATTATAATTGTTGGTGCTGCGCGCTATTATGAATTTAAATAATTCGAGCACGACAGGTGTACTCTACAATATATATATATATATATATATATATATATATATAGTATATATATATATCATATATATATATATATATAATATATATATATAATATATAGTATATATTAATATAATATATATATATATATATATTATATATATATATATATATATAT
>JABUQX010093126.1:0-2500 GCA_015478945.1 Trachelipus rathkii | reverse complement strand
TATTGATCTATTGAATTCAAGTCATATTTTGTATAACAATACAAAAACTTTTATTTAATTTTTGGTTTGTTTTCTTTAAACATTTTTGTCTTTATACTAAAACTTTTATGCTTTCATGTTTATAACTTCAAAAAATTGCATTTTTACATACTCCTAAAAGCAGTAAATCAGTAAAATCCCAGTACAATCACGTAAATCAGTAATTAGTAAATTCATAAGTCCATCCTGTCCACCCTCCTACCCTTCCATGATCTATGATCTATGATCTATTTGATCCAAGTCATATTTCGAGTATAATTGTTAGGTTTTACATACCTAAAGCAGTAAATCAGTAAATCAGTTAATCAAACTGCCCTCCAGCAACCCTTCTACCCATCCATGATCTATTGGCTATTGAAGTCTATCATCTATTGGATCTATTGATTCAAGTCATATTTTGAATAAACATAACAAAAACTTATTTATTTATTTTTGTTTTCTTTCCTAAACATTTTGTTTTACTAATTTTTTTTTATGCGTTTCATGTTTATAACTTAAAAATTATTTCCACCTTTACATTACCCTAAAGCAGTAAATCGTAAATCAGTTAATCAAACTGCCCTCCGTCACCCTCCTACCCATTCGTGATCTATTGATCTATGATCTATTGATCTATTGATTTCAAGTCATATTTTAATAACATATCTCAAAAATTATATTTGTTTTGTTTTCTTTAAAATTTTTGTTTTTGCTAAAATTTTTAATTCTTTATGTTTATAACTTAAAAAATTTGCATTTTACAACCCTAAAAGCAGTAATCAGTAAATCAAGTAACCAAACCAGCCCACTCTACCCGTCCTACCCATCTGATGATCTATTGATTCTGAAGAGGAAACCAGGAAATTAGGTTTCGAAACGTAAACTCGTTCCCATAAAATAAATTTCTTTGTTCCCTCTGTTGTTGTTGAAATGCCGCGTTTGTTGCTGCATTTGTTGCAGTTGTTGATTTTGTTGTTGTTGAATGTTTGCGTTTGTTGCAGTTGCTAATGTTGTTGTTGTTGAAATGTTGGGTTGTTGTGTTGTGTTGTTGTTGTTGTTTTGTTGTTGTTGTTGTTTGTTGTGTTGTTGTTGTGTTATGTTATATCAAGCGTTCAAGTTAAATGAAAAATATACAACACTTTTTCAAAACATATCTTAAAATCATTAATGCTTAATTACTATTAACCATCTATAATATGCGAAACCTAAACAAAATATATCTCATCCTAGGTTAACTGACATACGGCATTCATTAACAAGGTAACTACAAATTCATGAAGTTTCAATCTTAACCAGCAGAGTCCAGCCATAGCAATCTCAATCGTTTACTATACATAACCGCACAAAAAATTATTATTTTATTATTATTATTATTATTATTATTAATTATTATTTTATTGTTTAGATTATTATTTTATTATTATTATAGTATTATTATTATTATTATTGCATATTATTATTACTTATATTATATTATTTGATTATTATTATTATTAATTATTATTACTTCATTATTACTATATTATTATTTTCATTATTATTATTATTATTATTATTTATTATTTCTTATTTTATCTATTATTCATTATTATTATTATTATATTATTATTATTATTAGTATTATTATTATATTGTTATTATTATTATTCCAATATATCTCACAACACCAATAAAGGCGCGATCACTTTGCCGTGCAGGTCCACAACTTAGAACATTGGTGGTTAATTGCTCTCGTACCAGGAAAACATAAAAACATCGCAATCTTTTACGCTCAAGGGTAACCAATCGGAGAACTGTATTTGCTATGCCATCACGGGACAGCCATGAAATTCGAGAAATGACTCATTAATCTTAATATCTTTGACACATGATGAAGGGTAACGCAGATTATACTTGTTCCCGAATATTCTTTTGGACCACATGAAAGGGTGACGAGATTATTACTTTGTTCCCCTTTGTCCTTACTTAACATTTGTTTTTATCTTAAACAGTAGTTTTATTATTATTATTATTATTATTTATTATTATATATTTTATTATTATTATTATTATATTATTATTTTATTATATTATGATTATTGAGTATTATTATTATATATTATTATTTATTATTATATTATATTATTATTATTATATTATTATTACTACTATTATTATTATTATTATTATTATTATTATTATTATTATTATATTTTATTGATTATTATTATTTATTATTATTTTATTTTATTATGTATTATTATTCATTATTATTATTATTTATTATTATTATATATTATTATTATTATTATTATTCTCATTATTATATTATTATATCAAACTATATATATATGAACATAAACAAATCTAACATACCATACACACACACCACACACACACACAACACACCACACACACACACACACACACACACACACACACACACACACACACATAAATATAACACTTGTACTTGAATACATATCCTGGCAATTCTCCCCTC
>JABUQX010093125.1:0-13519 GCA_015478945.1 Trachelipus rathkii | reverse complement strand
GTCTTGCAATTCGAATTCATTATAAACACACTTCTATACTTTCCTAGTGGGCAGACTATATTGTTTTCACAAACTTAAACAAACCCTATTTTTTTTTTATTATTTGTGTTTGCATTTATTCTTATTAAATTCTAAAGAGTTACATATTTTTTGTCTTTTCTCTTAATTTTTCTTATTTATGCCCCTTTTTCTGGTCACCTCAATGGATCCATATGCTTGTGCTTATTAATGTAATTTAAATCAGCGCAGGCCACGGCATAATTTTGCCATTTATATTATTCAATAAAGATGTAAAATATTTTGTAGTATAACTTGCTTTACTTTGCCCCTGACTGAGGGAATTCCGCCTTTTCTTTTACAGAAAAACTATTGTCCATAATACATACCCTTTCAGTCGCGTGACTGCCTCAATTAGAGCCTATTCTTATGCCTAAGAATTAAATTCTCCAGAATTGTTTGTTTCTTACTCAGTTTGGCCCTATATCTCTCCTCTTAGGTAATATCCAGTCTTTTCCTTTAAAAAATTTAAAATAAGGATTTGTTTGAGGGGGGGGCCCAAAAACTTTGTGCTACAAAGTACTTGTGGAGTTACTGGAACGTATATAAGTTTAGTTAACTAACTTATTATACTAGTATAACTTTTATTACTTTCTTCTTTTTCATTGCTGCTTGTTATAACAATATTTATTTGCGACTTTATTTTATATGCCTCTCAGTGTTGTAAGGATAACTTTCACTCTCACTGGAAAATAATTAGCAAAAATAGACTTTTTTCGGCCAAAGACGCTTATTTCAAAATTACTGTAATTTCCTGCATAATTTCTTCTAAATTCTTTTTTCATTTGTCCACATGGGAGTGAGAGCGCAATCCACCAGTTAAATATTCAATTTTTAACATCTGTATAATCGTAGTCACAACATCTTAACACTCGTGTGTGAGGTTTGTTATATCCCGTAGGTTAAGAAGCCTTACACTTGTGTTTACTATTCAAAATATGTTCATTTGCTCTAAAATTCTTAAATGCTTGCATGTCCAAGAAGGTTTTATCAAGTGTAATCTTTTTGTTGATTTCTGGTTATGTCTTATCCCTGTGCTTGAAACGTTGAATTATACATTCCCCTGAGGCTGGGCTCCAGTTTTAGTTGCTTGAAACACAAAATCCTTTTGGGCATCTAAGGTTCCACTGTTCTAAATCGATTTTATTTAGTAACTAATGGCACTCTAGAAAAACCACTTGACAGAGGTGATTAGAGACAGTAAAAAGGCCACAATGCCCTTTAGGACTCTTGTACCATGGTCACGAACCCACTTTATCTATCCCCAACACCATATGCTCATGCTCACACTCCGACAAGGCAGCCTAGCGGTTCTTATTCACAATTCTCTGTTCTTGGTAAAACTTACAAAACCCACAATTGGGTCTTGAGTCAAAACTTTACCGTGGGGATGGGATAAAGAATGAATCTATCTGATTATCCACAAAAGCAGCTCCCTTTTACTGCTTCTATTTTTAAAATAAAATCACCTACACGTTTTTACCGAGAAGGGTCTTTTTCTTGAGAAACACAGATAAGCTAAGAAATTCATCCGTCTGATCAACAAACAATGACATCTAAAACCGTGGATTTTAACTTAATTATCACAAAAAAAAACCCGCCAATTTGGGGCCATTCCCCAGATCTTAAATTTTATTATAATTGATTTCCACAACCCTATCCATAAACGGATATCTAATACCCCTTCTTAAATTTATTGCACAAATCGAATCCACAGTCCAGAACATACATCATCATACGGCAAGAATATCTCAAAAAAGTTTAAGCAAATCCGCTATAGAGAGGACTGGAAATTAGCTAGATGGCTTTTCTCACTATTATCAGGTATTTGAATGCTGTCTTTTTTCTTAAAAAAAATTTTCTACTTATAATGGACCCCATACTGCGCTCACCTCGTGTTTCCATAGTAACTACTATGAAAAACACTATTATTGATCTGTGTCTTCTGTGATTAATTCGAAAAAAATGCATTTAAATATACGGATAATTCTTCGCTCTAAAGAAACTTTGCGTATTGTTACTGTCATGTCGTCATCTTTACACTAATCTTTTATCTTTTCCGTTCATTCTGACGTTAGGAGAACACATTCGCCCTTTCTACAGAAAGAAAACATTTACAAACTCCTCTCTTCTTTCCTCTCGAGTTAAGGGCTCTTTACCGCGTCCAAACCCAAGAAATCTTTCAATGCCTCTGTTGTATCTACGTGTTCTATTGCAACTCTCTCTCAGTGCATTATTCAACCAGTAAGTACTATTCTTTTAAATAACAGGCAGGGATTCTTCCAAACTTGTCGCACGAAACTCTTTTATGGCTTTCTTAAATTGGAATACTCTCATTACTATCTTATAACTGCTCACTCTTACTTGAGATTACTTTCTTGCTCTATGTTAAACAAAACATCTTGGATTTATTATTATATGCCCCAAGCTATCTTCATTTATCCTCTCTCATTTATCTAGCTTCCAAACAAACTGTACTAAGCTACTTTGTTCAAAGGATTAAACTTGCTTCTCGTCTTAAATTATCCCTAATCTATGTTGTTCTGTAGTCCCTCCACTAGACTCATTTCAATGGCATATCCACCTCTCAATATCGTAAGTTTTATCTCACAAACTCTTTGATATTGAATGGTTTGAGCAAGGGGTCTAACGAATCCCTAATACACTTTTTACTAAAACTAGTGCAATTTTGCCCAATTTCATTATCTGCCCATGGGACCCAAGAGGATGGTAGGTCAAGATGCTCTCTCGACGATACTTAATATGCATCTTTTATGCATTCCATATTACTTTCCCTAACTGAATACAGAGTTGGCTGGGGCCACATTTAGGTATCATCTCGCAAACCTTAAAACCTTGCAATTAAAGGTCCCAAACACTAGTTCTAAATATCATAAAAGATATTAAACCCTTATGACATGCAAGGCAAAACAATATTCCGAGTGCACCCAGCCACGTGAACCCTGCTGGGGGGACAGTCCTCGAGGGACGGGGGACACCACTCAATCAACTCAATATTCCTTCATGTATGAGTATTATATGCCATCTCTAGTTATGCTCAACACCACTGTTTTTGTGAGTATATACGCAAAAACCATTTCTTTTATATTTCCAAAAACCATGATCACCCACCATCTCAAAACAGTCCTTCTCTTACGACCACCTATAGCAATAGCTTTTCAATTCAGGCCTTAGGGGGAACCCTTATTCAAAAAGGCTTTTACTAAGTCTAAAAATTTATAACAATACTTTCAAACTGATCCTTCCTACGGACTCCTCGATACATTCATAACTGTATTCGCAGTATCACTAAATTTAAAGAGAGTTTGGATATATCTGATCCCTGGACACAAAATGCAAACATTCACCCCTTTCTCGATAAACCGTAGTACTGGTGGAAGGTTCATAATCCATCTTATTACCTATGGTTAATCTTCTTAAATAATTTTCTTTCTATATATATATAATCTTTCATTAATATTTCTTTTTTCCAGAACCTTTACCACAAACCCAGAAAAAGAGTTAACGCTACAAAGCTCACCATGTGGCCCTGCCTACCTATTAAACTACCGTTTTTTATATCTTAGGCTCATAACTTTGATTACGTAGGTGACAGATTGCTCAATATGATGATAGGAGGCCTATTTGCTCACGTATTAATGACAATTCTATCACGGCTAACTCACAATATGTATATTGATAAAATTATTGTAGTAAATATTGAGGTGAACTTGGTCTTATTATTTATCGTGGTTTTGTAATCAAAATTTGAACTTCTGCTACTATAATAATAAGTTATTAGGGAGCGATGTAATCGTTAATGATGGTATAATATAATATTATGAGCATGGTTTTTCTAATTCTTACTTCTCTCAGACATATAATATATAAAATTATGCTTTTTAGCATCTTAGCATCACAAAATAAGAGTTACTTGGTTAATTTAGTAATCTGGCAAACCGAAATTTAGAAAGTTGGTGCACCGAATCGTGGCTTCGAATTTACTCTGGCCATTTAATACTATTCGGTAAGGTATAGTACTAATAAGGAGGATACAGTGCTATATTAATAATTATATATACAGTATTTCGGTAGAGTGGATAGATAATAATTATCTCTGACATTCTTTATATATACCTATTATATTCACTCTTTAGCTTAAATAATTTTTATTACATAATGATATCAGCTTAGATAAGTAAACTAGTTTTATGTAGTCAGTATAGATATTAATATATAACTATTCTTATCGTAACGTAGCATATAAAGACAAATTAGTGCTTTCATCAATATAACGAATAATAAGTATTAGTGAGCCCTATATAGTACTGAATATAACTTTTATCCTTTGATATGTTATCTTCCATGATACTGATCTAAAATATTCCATTATCATGGCCTTACTATTGCCATAAAATTATAATAATAAACAATCTACTTTTATCAATAAACTATTTTTTTGAGTATAATATAATTATACTATGTCTTTAATCCCCTGCTTAAAAATTTCACTCAGATTTTACTTAAGATAGTGAGTTATCTATATGATATTAAGCTTAAAATTTTACTAACTACAAACGGATTAATATATAAAGGTACACTACTCAAAATCTCCTTCGGCCTATCCTATAATTTTGCCTTACTATACATTAACTTACCATCACGCAAGACAGTAGCTATTTATATGCATGATTATCTACTTATCTAATTATATCCCTCTCATCCTATACTATTATTCACTCCTTCTCATGAGTTGATACCTATGCCTTATATATATACCTTAGTGATTTAATCAATAGTATTATATATATTGAGATCGGTAGTTGGTACATTAGTAGTGACTATTTCTCTCGACTTCGAAGTGAATACAGGATAACCTCCACCAACAGCCTCAAACAAAGAAAGCAGACCATACTGACGGTTGGAAAAAATTCGAGCGAGAGATATTTCACGACGAGGTTGGGCACCGGGCCAATGCACTTCTCCGGACCAGATAGTTTTATTTGAGGTATTCCTGTCTTTACTTGTCTTTATGCTACTTTGTTCTTTTCCCCAAGATTTGGGATAAGGTTGTCGGCTAACAAGCATCGAAAAAAATAAAGGCAGGTAGCTTAGTAGGCGGACTCATGACCACGACATCCTCACAATAGACAAGTTCCCAGCCTATGACGCAGCTCCACCTGATCTCTCTGGCTCGTACAGATTAATAGTGTAACTCCTCTCACAGACAGTAAAAAAACATCTACCCCTAGTAGTTTCATTACGACCGCGACGGAACCCTTTCCTCACTCATCTCTCACACTCGTCAATGAAAAGGATTCAATCGCTCAGTTTGGGGAAAGTGGCCACACACCAATCGGCACCCATGCCTCACAAAAAAACCTTGCCCTTTCTATTTCCTCATCAGAAATGGCACATTATCTCAACTATGGCCAAACTAATATTGTCGTCCCTCTCAGAGCATTCTTTACAACCGACTCTACTAACGTCCACTTTTCTCCTTTCGGGCTCTCCCCAGCATGGGCGGATTCTATTTCCCAACCACACCTCCTTCCACTATTATTACAATACCGCTATATACACGCGGACTCATCATTTTTCATCCTTCCACCTCTTAATGACTTCCAAATCACATTCTATTAACTACAGAATTCTTCAATTCTTATTCTCATTTACCTCTATTCTTTTCGAACACACACCCACAAACTCTTTAATCAATTTCATCGTCTTAATTTCATATTCTCACACACCTAAGCTACTTGGCCCTAAAAAGATTAATAATTATTACTTAAGATATATTAGTATATCTATATCTATGAGTATATAACATAAGAATTTACTTCAATAAATATTTCACAATATTTTATCTTATATTATCTCCTAGGTAATATTATTTATACGTTGCCAGTAACAGGCTTTATTCGGGCTGCATGCGAGGTCTACTGGCGATATAGCTTTCCTAATATCTATTTAATACTGTATATTCTATATCAGATTACATGGTTCTCCTTGCCTTATATAGATAGATAGAATTGTTAACTTTTGCTTGGAAAAAAAAATTTTCTAAGTTTAACAAATAATAAACAAAAATGTGGAAAGGAGAGAACCTTTTTATAGCGATAAAATGTTGAGAGTTACGTAAATTTTTAGGAAAATTGGTGTTAGGTAGAAAGCCTTTCCGTGGAAACTCTCATTTAAAGACATAACATTCATACCTCATAAAGTCTCTATTTGACAGGTATAGGTAGGTATATATATATATAGGCACTCACGCTATAGTCACTATGAGCTCTATATACTCACTCAAGCATCCCTACTCCTTTGTGATGGTGAGGTTCTACTATTCACCTTTACTTACTTTAGTATATATACTTATCTTATGTCTAAGTTTTCTTTCTCTAAATATAATACTGAATATATATATATCATATAAGATTATCCTGGCATAAGTTTTATAGTATTGATTATAGGGGTCAGCTCTTTCCTTATCTATTCCTTATTTCGGGTTCTAAAAAGTAATTAAGTTAGAGTATTGTTATTCTCCTCAGTGTAGGTGATTTGATCCTGTTCTTTATTGCTTAGCCTTAACTTATTATTCACTTATATCATGTTATTCACGTAAGGATATTTATTAGAAAATAAGAAATTATAGGAATGCTTGTAAGACATCCAAACACAGGACAATCGAAGGACGTCATATTCAGGATACCAAACAATTAGATATATCCCAAAATACAAACTCTAATTCACTAACATTATAATATCGCACTTCAAGACATTCAATAGAAACTCCCTCAGGCACAAAGCCTCTCAACTCATCTCCTATATACCTTTACTACATGAAAAACTTTTCACAAATCTTTCAACACAATTTCTGGCTCCTCTTTGTTAACTAAACACCAATTAAGATAAAAATAAGTTTAATATCATTGCCTAAATGGAGAGATCTCATATTCTTCATTTGGCTCTAAATCTTCTTTATTAAGCTCTATTTTATTTTTTGAGAAATTTATAGTTTTACAAACTTTTATTACAATCTCACTAGCAAACCTCGCCTAATTAGATCTTAGGGTGAGTGACAATATGTGTAAGGATTAACCTTATTCTATCCGTGCTTAAAATGCTGAACATTGTAAGTTCAATACCACTCCCAGTAACCTTGTCGAGAGAGGAAGAGAACGAATTCAAAAAGAAATTGAGTATGAAGTCCTTCATTATCGTCTGACAAACTGGAGAGACAATTCTCTCCTCTTTAGTAGAATCAGTAGTGGTACTAATCTCAAATTATCGTTATCGTTAATTAATTTTTCATGGTTCCTGGTCTCCCTAAACTCCTACATGTCAACTTGTCACTATAAAGGTAATTTACATAATAATAAAGTATAATGACTGGATGCTAAACCATTCTCTACTCGCTTCAATCATGACACAAATGAAAAACAACTCAAATTGTCTTTACTAGATGGAGCAATAATATAAAACTCTCTTATCCTTGTACACATTTTTTATTAGCATTGATTATGACCCCTCTCGACGGTTTTTTTACAGTTTCTATTTTCTCGCTGAACCCTACTATTTTTCTTTAGGCCATTGTTTAGGTCAATTAGACTGGCAATCAGATTTCAAAGCAATGATTGTTTTACATATCTTGGAAAAAATCAATAGTAACCCTCAAAACGCATTCCAAATCCATGGAAAATAGTACTACAAGAAGGACATCAGGACCAAACATTACATTTAGAAAAATAACTAGTCATTTTCAATATTGAAAAAAACTATACCACACTATATATATGAACACATATCCTTTTTTAAATTGATAGGAATATATTATCACATAAATATTTTCTTTGTTTTAGTCTTTTTAGACTACTCACTCATAATATTAATATACTCATATTTAGGCTTTAGGAAATAAGTAGTAATCATTATAATTTGAAAAATTCAAAAGAATAATATATATAATCTGTGAGGTATATAATAGTTTACTGTGAGTTTATAGTGATACTATAGCTTGATAAGAGCTTTTTTATATCCTTATACTTTTACTCACAAGTGATATTAGCTTTACTAAACATAGCTCTCATATATATAACAAAGGTATGACCTAATAATTAACTACACTAGTTACAACCGCTTGTAATTAAATTAGGTGAGTATAATTATATAAGTATATATACTTAGCTCTCATATTATTACTGTATGGGGTATAGGAGCTTTACGGTATTTCATCACTATATACTACTGAGGCTCATATTGGATAGTAATATAGGGTTACTAGATAGCCTATTAAATGAAGTACCATATAAATATAAAATAATATTATATAATAAGGTATAATATATATTTACTTATATATAGCGTCAGTCGGGGTAGTAACTTGGGGACCACTTTAAGGTATACATATACGGGATCTCCCAACTTTCCCCTAAATGCACTTTTTGGAATTCTTGTGTTTCTGATACTTTTCTAAGGGCGCGATATGATAGCTAGGTTGGTAATACACAGCACACCAAAAAAGTATCTCACATGTATTTGACCCTTCTACATTATATAACATTAATGTTTATTAACGAGGTTTTTAATAAGACCTCTTTGCGGCGCGAGGTTGGTGCCTTATCTCTTTTTTAGGTACCCGCCACTGACCTTTGGAGGCGGTGAACAGTGCTGCACTCCACTCTGTATAGGAATTCCTTCTTTTAGCACGTTATAAAATTCATAATTATCTCTATTCTTTAATCTCTCTCTCTACACTGTAACTCATAATTGTTACTTCTCATAATAAAAATTAGTCAATACAGGTTAATATAATATATGAAATACGAAGAGTAAAAACACATATAAACAATAAAATAAGTAATCGGATATGGGGGGCTGTTTTTTTCCGATTCACCCCTTGCGTTCGCTTCTCAGAACACACGTTTTTGATATATTCTGGAAGATTCGTATAGTTTTTTTTTAGTGAGTATAATTTCCATTTTAATTTTAAATTTTACTTATATAAGTAAAAACTTGTTTTTAGAAGTTAAAAGTTTATATTACATTAATAAAAAGGTGTCTAACTAAAAACATGCTCCTAACAAGAGGAGTATTGAAAAAATAAAGAGTGGTGGCGTTTTCTCCGACACATCATCAATTTTTACGGCAGGGGTGAATCGGACCAAGTGAGGGTTCCTCTTTGAATTTAAAGCCACTTATATACTCTTCTTGCATCGCAACACAACATTTAATAACACTTTGTTCCGGTTTTAATTATGCTAACATGACGTCGTTTAGTTATGTACACGTGAAAAAAAAATTACTATATTAAAACTTCCTATTTTTTTCACAATTTTTTCATTTATCATATACAAAGTGCTCCGATGTTAAGGCTTTACCACGCCCTTATAATAAATAAATAAAAAGCTGATACGCTGTAGTGTAGTTTATTACTTCAGCAGTGACAGATCTAGTAGGCCTACCTGGTTTCATCTTGAATTTCTTGCCCTTTATGGCGGGTAGATTACTTCTGGCTTTTTAATTATCAAAAGGTAATTTGTATGTTAGCTTAGTTCATGTAGCCCATTTGCTTATAATATAAATTACAAGTTGCATACAAAATATAGTACAGTTGTACAGAACAAAACTATTTCAAAGCTTATTAACAAAGAAATTGACTCTAAATAATTAAAAATGAAGTAAAAGAATAAAATAATAGATAATAGTTGACATTAGCATAGATAAAATATCAATACTTTTGGTAATAGTTTAGCCGAGGTGAATAAACTTTACGTAACTATTGTATTAAAACTATAAACTTATAATTTACAAAAATGGTATAAAAAACCCAATTCTCTGAAGTTTTTTTTTTTTACCGATTAGCGTGCTAATTTAAAGTTTTATATTTTCAATCCAAAATATGAAAAAAAACGGTAGGAAAAATGTAACGTAACTTTTTGCCTTTTTTTTCGTTCGTGTAGGGATCGAAGAAGTGGCGGCTCGGAATAATATTGCCACTTAGTGATGCAGATACTATTGTTTGGTTTAGTTTCTATCACTTTACTGCCGGAATAGCACTGAATTGTCTCTTCGGAATTAGAGGACTTCTTTTCCGTCCTTGTCTTCTTCCTCTCCACTCATATTTCGCTTAATGATTCAACTCTTTATATGTAATTTCAAAGCTTGGCTTCCTACCTGTGAGAGCGAGTATAGTACGATGTAGTTGCTGGGCAGATTAATACCTCACTGTGTGGAGGATCTATATATGACTCAATCCGCGAATGCTCTAGCCACCAATGGCAGGTGTCCTTATTAGGAATATATGGAGTCCTTACTACACGACCCCGTGCCTAATTGTTCGTGGTGCATTTTGCATTGTTTCGGCACTCTTGTTCCTCCAAAAGCTTGCCCCACGAGATAAATGGCACTGTTATTTTACAGCGCTATCAATAGGAGGAACTGCTCTAAGCTTTCCTCGCCTTCTCTGTTAAGTGCGTAACGAATTCGCCTGTAGCGAAAGAGAATACTAGTAGACATTATCATCCTGCGCTCCACTATATAGTGACCGGGACTCTTACAACCCTGTGTCCCTAATTTTACTTTCCTGTGTTGCTCACATGTATCTCACTCTGTATATGTATGCTAATTACTCTCTCTCCTCGTATATAACTCCCAATCAGTGCGACATCTGTACACTCAAATGCACCACCATTTCCTCTTCATGTGCTCTGTGATGCTGAGCATTTATATTCTTCCTCACGTAATTTACTTTCTTTTCCCGCCTCCTTTGGTGTCTAGTTCCCAGTCTGGTTCGCACGTGTAAAATATCGTACCACTCTGCTTCGTGACACTCCATTATCCACCCGTATGCCTTCCCCTTTCGTCACTCCTTTGGCTATCTTTAGTCTTCTCACGGTACCCTTTGTGCTGTGCCCTATTTTTCTTGGGTTGAGGCGGTCTCTCTTGCCTATAGAGGAGACACTGGCGGACGTCAGCGGACGCCGCCGTCAAAGGTCGTGATTGCTTTATGTCTAAGCTCGCCCCTTGCCTCTCCGTTAACAAAGCGGCCGATTCCCGTTCCCCGCCCCATTGTTCCTCTATCCGGGCCGCCACACGGATTTCCTCAGCCTTGATCGTCTCCTACCAGGCCCTCAGCAATATAACCAGGCCGCTCATTGCCTTTTCATCACCCATTGGTCTTGGTCCCTTACCGACGCAACAGCTGGTACACTCCCCGTCGCCTTCTCGCGGAAACCCACTGCGCCAGCAGTCTTGGAAGGTCGTGCGCTCTACCAGCTGCACCCTTCCGTTTCCGTTTTTCTTCTCCGCCTTTTTCGTCCTTCCAGACGATGTCCCAGGGCAATTTGACGGTCTACCCAAACCCTCTTTCTTACCCTTATCGATACAGCAGCCAGTTTTCTTTGATTCCAAAGGCGATTCTTCCCAGCAAGCTCCGCTGCTTCTTCCTTTCTGACCGGGACTCTTTATCGCTGCAAATGGACGTACATTCCCGTCTATGGTGAACGGATTTGCTGCACCATACCGATCTCCTTGCTCTCGTCGTCAGTCCTTGGAGTGTTTTGGGCGGTCGTGATGTTACCCAATCTTTCTGGGGGCATGATTTTCGTGTCTCATTTTGCACTCTCATGGTTGACCTTCTGGAAGAACAGGAGACTTGGTTGACGGCTCCACGTCTCCCCATCGACTGCAGCCGTACGGCTTAATCGCGTTGCTGCTTCTCTCAAAGATATTCTGCCTCGTGCTCTATTCCTTTTTACGGATCTCTCCCTTATCTTCTCATCTGCAGAAGGAACTCCCGGCGCTGCTGAACTGGCTTGTTCACTTATCCTCTCCCTGTTCAGCATCACCAAAGTGCGGCCACATTTAGAGATTCACGGGCCTCCACGTTCAGCGCCCGTGCTGCGGCGCCTCCCCCCTCGACAAGTCAAGTGCTGCCAGAGCGCGAGTTTGAGTCATTGCTCGAACAGTCTGGATCGTCCGCCACCTTCTAAAAGTTCGCTGTGTCTTCCCCCTCCACACCCCAAGGGTGTTTCAGTTGGAGGCTCGTGGGTCTTTCAGAGCTGTCACGCGTCGGCAAGAATTACGCCTCGCTACCCGTCCTCATGATCGATGGGTACACTGGATGTCTGGATAAGTCCCACTTATTTCAAACTTGATCTATGTAAGGACCTATCATCCTCCCTGTCGCTGCAAGAGTGTACGAGTCGCCATTGTTACTCTTGACGGCCGCTCTTACCAGTATTACCGCATCCTCTTTCGGTGTTGAGGAATGCGCTGCCGCAGACGTTCAGCGTTTCATCGATAACACTCTCAGAGTCTCCTTCGCTTCTCCTACTTAGCAATTGACTCCTCACTAGCTTCCTCCTCTCTGTCGAAACACCAAAAACATCTACGTATCGTCTTTGACAGGCTTAGATGAGCGTGGCATCTCGGTCTCAGCCCGGCAAAAGTGTCTTTTTTGTGTCCCCAACTCTTACTTCTTAGTCACACCTGTCTCTGCTGATGGCATTTGTCCTCTCGCAGAGCGCGTGTAGGCCCATTCGCACCCTTCCCCTAGGCCTGCTCAACTTCACAAAGCAGCTCTCGTAGTACCATCGGCATGCTCAACTTCACCGTTTTCCTGAAATTGCCTTGACGCACCTCGCTCCTTGACCCCCTCACCGCTCCACATCCGCCCAAGCAACCCAAGGTCCAGTTCTCACGTACTCAGGTTGACCTCGGACTGCAGCGAAGCCTCAGTCTGCTGTGAAGCCTTTAACGCAGCTCTCTCGCTTTCTGCAACTCTTCTCGTCCACCCCGAGGAGACTCAGCTCGACCAGCCGTTCAGGTGAACGCCAGCTCCGCCTCCGAGTTTGCTGTTGAGGCTGTTCCTTCAGCAGCACGTGAACGATAGTGTGGTCCCTCTCTTGTGTTTTCTCTCCGCAAGTTGCAACCTCGAGACTCGTTACAGTGCTTTCTGGAGGGAGTTACTTGCCATGTATCTTGCCGTTTGTCACTTTCGTTACTTCCAGGAGGGTCGTGAGTTCCACATACTCACTGACCACAAACCAGAGTTACCTTCGCTATGGTCTCCAGACATGAACGGCACTCTCCTCGAAAAGCTCGTCACCTTGAGTATGTCTCACAGTTCACTACTAATGTCAGGCATATTTCAGGTGTCGACAACTTCACCGCTGACGCTCTCTCTCTGCATAGTAAATTGACCCCGATTTCAGCCGCATCTCGCCGTGCAATACGAATGTCCTACTTGATCCTACGAAGCTCACTCACAATGTGCCAGGCTACAGACGGATCCTGCAACTTCCACAAGCATCCTTCTCTCAGCTGGAGTGGCTCCCAACTCACATCGGTAGGGGGAAGAGTAGACCTTCTGTTTGACGTGTCTCAGGATTCTTCCCATCCATTCGTACCTCCTTCATTCCGTATGGCTGTCTTTCTCAATCTACACTCGCTTTCCCACCCT
>JABUQX010093124.1:15000-25960 GCA_015478945.1 Trachelipus rathkii | reverse complement strand
ATATATATTATATATTAATTATATATATATATAATATATATATTATATATATATATTTATAATATGTATTATATATATATAATTATATACTTATATATAATAAATAATATAATATATATATATATATATATATATATATATATATATATATTATATATATATATATATAATATATATATATATATATATATATATATATAGGTAATATATATTATATATATATATATATATATATATATATATATATATATATATATATATATATATATATATTATATATATATATATATATATATATATAATAATATATATATATATATATATATATATATATATATATATATATATATATATATATATATATATATATATATATATATTTTTATATATATATATATATATATATATATATTATATATGTAATATATATATATATATATATATATATATATATTATATAATTATATATATATATATATATATATATATATATATAATATTATATATATATATATATATATATATATATATATATATATATTATATATATATATATATATATATATATATATAATTATATATATATATATATATATATATAATATATATATATATATTTATATATAATATATATCATATATATATATCTAGGGTCACCATTGTAAAAGGGGGGGCGGCCCCCCTTCTATAATAATCATGTACGTTTTGGTTGTAACGGTTGTTCTTGTGCAACTGAAGTAAAGGACGCTAGGTGGCGCTCCTTCTTTGTAAGCTCGAAAGGCGGGCAATTTTTGAATGTATCGGGAGTGGAAAAGAGAGAGTGATCTCGAACAGACGGGGGAGTCTTAGCGCTCTCTCGCCTCTGGGCGTTATTTTGGCCCAAATATAATCGATCACACAACAAAAGCATAAGATTTATAATTCTGTGAACAAAACAATGACCATTACTAGTATTTAATAGTGAATAGACATTTCAGTCTGGCACACAAAGTGCTAATTGGGGATAAAGGAGGCGGAATGCCGAAATGAATTGCTAATTAATGTTGCTACTGTTAAATGTTATATCATTAAAAAAATAAAAAGGGAAAAAAATAATAACCCGTTAAAAATTGATTGTAAAAAAGTAATTTGAAAAATTAAAAGTATAACGCGACCTGCGTTTGGAGCAAAGAAGAAGAAGAAAAAGAAAATCGTGATAATAAAAATTAAAAGAGAAATAGGAAGAAAAAAATAATGACTTCCATATAAAAACCTGATTACTAAAAAAGCAACCTGTGAAATGTACCATGTGTTTAATTAAATAATCATTCATTGAAGATGTCCATAAATATTCTAATGCAATTATTTTAATAAAGAAGAACTTAATTAAATCATTTTTATATCCTTATTGTCAAGCTAGTTTCTAGCAAGACAGCTAGTGCCCCTTCAGAGTGACTCGAATAAACAACCTTTTTGATACTAATCAGCCAATTAATTGTGAAAAAAATGCATATAAGTGAGAATTCCAATCAAGAAAGAAAAACAACAAAAATTAAAATCACAGTGAGACGACAGCTTAGCAGAGTCGAGAATCTTAAACCTAACATGAAGAATCTCATATTTCGTAACAAAATGGAAAACGGGGGAAGGGTACTTCAAATTTTCTTCAAGATCCCCCCCACTCACTCCCAACCTTACTACAGCAAGTTAAGGAAAGGGTATGCCGAAGGGATATCTTCCTCCCCAACGAAGAGCGAGGCAACGATAATATCCCCCTTAACAAGGAGGTTACATAACGACAAACTACCCATCGCTTTTTTTCTCGCATTGGGAAGCTTTGGAATAAGAAAAAGAAGGAAACAACAAGTTTTGGAAAATAATAATAAAGTGTTATAAGCTAAAGAATTAATAAGAATTAATAATTAATAATAATAAAATAATAATAATAATAATAATAATAATAATAAAAATAATAATAATAATAATAATAATAATAATAAAAATAATAATATAATGATAATTAGTGATGGTAATGATAATGATGATAATAATAAAATGGTTGATAATAATAATAATAATTAATAATAGTGAATAATAATAATAATAATAATAATAATAATAATAATAATAATAATAATAATAATAATAATAATAATAATAATAATAATAATAATAATAATGGATTTAAATGTGTAATTTTCTAATAAAGCCATTGTCGAAATAAAGTGTAATAAAAGATCGAAATTCCACCAAAGCTGGCGATATTGTAACAACGGACGAAACTTACCCGTAAAAGGAAAAAAAAAAAATAAATAAAAAAAAAAGAGAGAAAAAGACGAAAAGAGGAACAAAAAAACGTACAGACATTCGAATTTAGTTAATCAAGTTAAAATTGTTGTGTACATTTAACTATGATGATTAATGATGATAACAATAAAAATTAATTTAAGATTTCACAGTTGATGATGGTGATTGTCAGTAATAATGTTTTTAAAATGTGTGTAGTTTTACAAAAATAGAAATAGAGATCTTTATTTCAATGGACCATTGTTAAGGTATCGCATACTGCCTTTCAGAAAATACGCATTGACAACTCGAAGAAAGCTAAAGTGGCAACTTGAAACTCGCCCAGCTTTTTCAAAGACCAAAGTGCATATTTTGTTGAAACGAAGTTTTAGATTTATTTAGATAGGGATCCTTTTTATGAAAATTAATTAATTAATTTTAAGTGTGAATTTAATATTTAGGAAAAATTTTCCGGTAATACGCATATGACTAAAATAGAATTTTAGTTTTGTTAAGTTGGGAAATTTATTATTGTAATTTTGTGAGGTCGTAATCAACTAACAAATACTGTTGATAAAGTATAGGATTAAAAAAAAATAAAAATAATAAAAAAAAATAAAAATAAAAAAAATGAAAAAAAAATTAAAAAAATTATGATTTTTGAAAAATTGAGAAGGGGGCGAGGGGGCCGTATGTTTAATTCACACGGCCCCCCACTCTAGGGTCACCATTGTAAAAGGGGGGCGGCCCCCCTTCTATAATAATCATGTACGTTATGGTTGTAACGGTTGTTCTTGTGCAACTGAAGTAAAGGACGCTAGGTGGCGCTCCTTCTTTGTAAGCTCGAAAAGCGGGCAATTTTTGAATGTATCGGGAGTGGGAAAAAGAGAGCGATCTTGAAGAGCATGGAGTCTTAGCACTCTCTCACCTCTAGGCATTGTTTTGTCCTAATAATAAGAATATCATATAAAAAGAAACATAAAATTTATAGTTCTGTGAAATAGCAAAGCAAATTATTAGTATTTAATAGTGAATAGATATTTCAGTCAGGCACACAAAGTGCTAATTGGGGATAGAGGAGGCGGCGTGCCGAAATGAATTACTAATTAATGTTGCTACTGTTAAATGTTATATCATTAAAAAAATAAAAAGGGAAAAAAATAATAACCCGTTAAAAATTGATTGTAAAAAAGTAATTTGTAAAATTAAAAGTATAACGCGACCTGCGTTTGGAGCAAGGAAGAAGAAGATAAAGAAAATCATGATAATAAAAATTAAAAGAGAAATAGGAAGAAAAAAATAATAACTTCCATATTAAAATCTGATTACTAAAAAAAACATCCTGTGAAATATACCATGTTTTTAATTAAATAATTATTCATTGAAGATCTCCATAAATGTTCTAATGCAATGAAATGAAATAGAAAAATTTAATAAAATCATTTTTATATATTTATTGTCAGATAGTTTTTTAGTAAGATATATATATATATATATATATATATATATATATATATATATATATTATATATATATTCTATATATATATATATATATATATATAATATATATATATATATATATATAATATATATAAGCTATATATATATATATATATATATATATATATATATATATATAATATATAATATATATATATATATATATATATATATATATATATATATATATATATATATATATATATATATATATAATATTTATTATATATATTATTATATATTATATATATATATATATATATAATACTATATTATATATATATATATATATATATATATATTATAATATATATATATATATATATATATTAGTTTAATATTACCGGTATATTTATATATATATATATATATATATAATATATATATATATATTATTATTATATATATATATATTTAATATAATATATATATATATATATAATATACATATATAGTAAAACTGCTGTAAGAGAGAAGATGAGATGTTTTAGGAATAGGTATAAAAGGGAGGTGAGGCTGGGCTTTCTTTTAAATATGTAGAGGCTCGGCGAGAGTCTGATAAAGTGAAAAGGATAGAAAGGAAACCACCTGGGAAAAGATTGGAAATGAGTTGGAGGAAGATGTGTGACAGGCATAAGAAAGCTGGTTTTTAATATAGCTAAGAATTATAGGAAAAGCTCGACACCAATGGCACGAGCTATAAAGGGTGAAAATGGAACTCTAATAGTAAATCAAAGGAAGATTGACGAACGATGGAGGAGATTCTTTGAAGATTTGTACAATGTGGAGGGAGTAGTGGAGGAAAGACTGACTGCAAGAGTTTGATTTGTTGGAGGATGGAGGAGAGGAGGAGTGGTTGATCACGGAGGAGGAGATGATGGTGGCGCTGAGAAATATGAAGAACGGAAAGGCGGCTGGAGAAGATGGAATAGTTGCGGAGATGCTGAAAGAAATGGGAGATGAAGGGACAAGACGAATGTTAAATCTGATGAATAGGTGTTGGAGAGATGAAAGGTGGTGCCTGGTGAATGGAGTAGGCCAACAATCTGCCCCATATATAAAAAAGGAGATAAAACAGAATGTTGGTAACTACAGAGGGATTTGCATTAATGTCGCCACCCTGCGAAGATCTTATGAGAGGATATTGGAGAGGTAGACTGAAATAAGTGTAGAGTAAAGACTATGTCCGGAGAGGGAGAATGGTTTAACGTCACGACGGGGTTGAAGCAAGGGAGCGTGCTGTCCCCAATACTGTTCATTATATACATGGACAGTTGTGGGAGATCTGTGCGGAACAGAGTGAAGGATGAGATGTTTGGATACGCTGACGACTTGGTGTTGTTTGCGCAAAATCAGGAGAGACTGCAGAGTTTTCTGGAGGTGTGGGATGAGGAGTTGGAGGAAAGGGGTATGAGGATAAACCGAGGGAAGACGGAGGTGATGTTGATCGGAGGTGGTGGAGATGTCCTGGACGTAAGTTTGCGTGGAGAAAGGCTGAGACAAACGGACCAGTTTAATTATTTAGGGGTGCATTGTGGAGAGGAAAACGACACAATGTTGGAATTAAATAAGAGAATAGGGAAATTTAATGGGACAACAGCAATGATGTTCCCATTGTTGAAGGAAAAAGCAATTTCGAGACGAGTCAAGATGGTAATGTACACAAGTATACTAAGACCAATACTGATGTACGGACATGAAGCATGGGCTCTTAATACGAGAGCAAAAGGCAAGTTGGAGGCGTGGCGAGATGCGCGTGTTGCGACTGATTAGAGGAGTGACAAGGAGAGATAGGAGGAGAAGTGAGGAGGTTAGGGCAGATTTAGGTGTGAGGAGCGTGGTGGAGTTAGTGGAGAGTGGTCAGCTGCGGTGGTATATGGACATGTCAGAAGGATGGAGGAGCAACGAGTGCCCAGAAGATATCTGGAATGGATACCGGAAGGAAGAAGGAGTGTGGGAAGACCTAAAGTTAGATGGAGCGACAACGTGAACGCGGCAATGACGAAAAGAGGAAGAAACGTTCAAGATGTGGAGGCGTCTGAGATGTGGATGGACAGAGGACGTTGGAGAAATTTCGTACAGAACAACTGACAGGTGCATGCGCCTACAGGAGGATGGTGAGAAATATATATATATATATTATAATTATATATATATATATATAATTATATTATATATATATAATACATTATATATATATATATGATATATATTATATATATATATATATATATATATAATATATATATATATATATAAATATATATAGTATATATAAATATATATATATATATATATATATATAGATATATATTATATAGTATAATATATATTATATATATATATTATATATAATATATATATATATATATATAATATATATACATATTTATATATATATATATTATATATATATTATATATATATTATATATATATATATATAGTATGATATATATATATATAATATATATTTTATATATATTATATATATATATATTAATATATAAATATATATAATATATATGGATATATTATATATATATATATTATTATATAGTATATATATATATATATATAGTATATATATATTATCTATCTATAATATATAATATATATATATATATAATATATATATATATATTATATATATATATATATAATATATATTAATATATATTATATAATACACACACACACATATATTATATATTTATTTTTTATTTTTTGAACAGTTAACCACCACTTCACGGGCCGAGCCCTTTCAAGGGGGATGGGGGCCGGAAAATAAAAACATTGGAAATCCCCACCCAATCCCCAGGCCTAATGCCCAAATCTCTCAGGTGAGCGCAGACGTGTGCTTTAAAGAGAAAGATTAAATATAGTTGGAAAACAGAAAGGAGGCAATTAGTTTCCACAGAACAAAGAAATAGCTGAAAGAAAGAGCACCACAACAAAACAAGCTGGGCGATTTCTTTTAATACTCACGCAAAATTCCATGCAAGAGCATGGCACCCCTTGTATTGCGAGTGGGGCGACGCAATGAAGGTGGAATGCAAGCGGCATACTCCCCTGAGTATCTACCGGTTGTAGTAACCTATAGAAAGAGAATAGATGGCGCCAACGGTCACGTCGCAGAGATAGCAGGGTCAAGGAAGTTTGAGAGTAGGAGCAGTTTATTAGTCTCTCTAGCTTTAGACTTAACCCTATCCAATAGGAAAGGATTGAGCCGGAGCCCCCTAATGTGAGAACAGTTTACTCCATTTACAAGGGGCAGTAAGGCCCCTATAAACTGGGCAGCAGCTGTGCAGAGAAAAAAAAAAATTCCCGCAACCTGAACAGAACTACCCAAAACTGTCTTCCTACTACTTACTCATAATCTATGGCTTCTACTCATTCTTCTAATTTTGAGAGATTTTTCAAACCTTTTTTAGGTATTTTAACTATTTCTCACAAAACTTTTACATCTCATTCAAAAAACTGAGATCGTTTTATATGCATGGATCTCAATGTCCACATCAATGAATGGCTTGGGTCTTCTCATACCTCATTTTGATACCAAGGATAAGAGGAACACGAGGGACAATTCAATCATTCTCTAATATCTGGAGCAATGATTTTGGAACTTACCCACATATCTCTGATATTCCCAAAGCAATCGGTGAACACCCCGACGCTGTTGCTTCACCACTAGCTCCCCCTCTCAGTTAAAGCACTTCATCTTCGTTCCTTGCTACTCTAATAACAACTTAATCTCAGATTCATGCTTCTCACCAACAGTACATACTGCTCTAAGCCTATTCTAATCACTTAAACGCTGAGGGTCTAGCGATAGCCCTACTAGATATTTGGAATTATTGTTTTGACACGGAATAATTGCAGGGATACTATTCGAAAAGCAAAGGAGACTTGCACTAAACGTAAGTGTGCTTGACCCTTGATTCTCCTACTGAAAAATATTTCTGAACTCTCGCCAAAAACATCTCCAACAGCTTCTACAAATCTTCCTTTCCTCTACTTATTCGCTCTGATGGTTCTGTTGTAACACTAAGACTATAAATGCTATTCTATTAGTTTTCCTTGTTTCATCTAATTATACACTGAACAATTCTGGAAATCCTCCTTCTACTCATTCTCCTCTCCAGTGTTCCTTACCTTTACCTATTATTAAATTTTATCCTGGAATCTATGAGCGTTTGGAAAGCAAATTACCAGGATATTATTTCTCCCCGATTTTTTTAGGAGGGTATATGTGTCTCTGAGCTGGCCGTCATTTCTTGTTCAATCTTTCTCTCTATTCTCAAGGCTAGGCACTTTTTTTCACTATTGGAAGCGGAACATTATCCAACCTTTGTTCCGAAGAAAAAGTAGCTGCTCTATTCTTGTCTAAACTTATTCGCCTATAGCTCTCGCCTACTATTTCTTGTTCTACGATCTTTGAAACCTTAATCAATTCTCATTTTCTTGGAACCCATCTGAATCACAGGTCCCTTCTTTCCAGTCATCAGTTTGACTTTCTGTGTTCAAGATCTACTTGTGATTATACTTTTTTTATTCTATAAAGTTTATTGGCCTTCTGCTCCAGGAACTTTGGCGGAATTTGTGTAAATAGTCTTGACATGGGTGCAAAGCACTTGATTGTGAATGTTGGCATTCGATTGCTGCTTTCTAAGATCCTCTTTTTAAGATTTTATCTCTGTTTCGCACACTTTTCTCTACCTTTCTCTCAAATAGCTTCCATATTGGCATTATCGTTTAGTGGGGTTCATTCTTCTTTTCATATAAATCATAGTTTTCCCGAGTTCTTTCTTGTCAATCCCCCTCTCCCTACTTTTCCATTAATAGTCATTTAAGCTGCTCACTAACTCTTTCCATTTTGTATTCCAGATGACATGACCCTCTTTTGTTTTACTCATTTCATAATTCCTGCTCTCTTAATTTGAATTCTATAGTGCGATTCCTCGTATTAATTTTTGATACTTCATTCTTGTGATCTGGATTTGGAATTCCCAGTGGATTTTCGTTAACACTTTGTGAAATTCCAACTCTTAAAACTTAAATAACTTATCTCTCTCTGCCCTTCTCTCTCTCCTCGTCTCTCTCTCTCTCCTCTTCTCTCTTTCTCTGCTCTCCCCCTCACACTCTTCTCACACATCTCCCTTCCATCTCTTTCTCTCTCTAGATGCTTAACTCGTCTTTCCTGCTGACAATATAAAAATCCTTGGGCTTAACAATAAAAATGTCTTGGAAACCTTATATCCCATTGATTGGTAGCGCTGTTTTAAAAATAGCTTGCCGTTCTGAATTTAAAATGCGAGAATTTTTTTCCGATTCTCAACAACTTCAATCCTACGATGGTCCACCGCTCTTGTATGGAGTAACTATTCCCATATCTGGGGAAGATATGATACGGTCGAGTCAAATTCTAAAAGACTTATAATCTCTTCTGTACTTTTCATTCGCGTATCAACACCTTTATGACTCCCACATTCCACAAGAACTGCATTGTGTGCACATGAATTTTGTGTGGACATTAGCAACCCCAGACTTATTCTCTGTGTTTTTACCTTCTTTCCAGCCACATCTGTTCTGTGGAAATCCCTTCCATCTTTAGTATGTAGTGCTGAATTTATTTAACTTAACTTTAAACCAACTGTGATGGAACCTAATACAAATACCACGATACTATCTAATATATATATTATATAATATATATATATATTATTATTATTATTTATTATTATTTATATATATAATTATATATATATTATATATATATATAATTTATATATATAATATTATATATATATAAATTATATATAGAGATAATATATATATATACTATAATTATATATATTATATATTATATAATATCTATTATATATACTATTATATATATATATTATATATATATATATATATATATATATATATATATATATATATATATCATATATGATATATATATATATATATTTTTTATATCTTATATAAGTATATTTACAGGTTTACCATTCTCACTTTTTCAAGGAGTGGGCTTGAAAAAAAATATAAAGAAGATCCTTCTCAAACTCAAGCACTTAATGTAAATCTCTCATGTGAGCACAGATGCCAGCTTTAACCCATAGAATGTTACGAGAATGGAGGTTCTCTTTTGTACCCCCACACACATTCCTGCGAATTTTTTGCTCTCGTTCATTCTATAACTTTTAAGAGGGCGTGGCTAATGACTCCACGATTGTAATGCTTTACAGTCTGCTACGAGCAGTCGAAGTGTGTAGGAGGGCATCTTCGTATCTCTTACGGGTTTTTAGTAAATTGGATTTTTGGGTCATTCAGACCCCATGACACCGTATGAGTGTGTGATGTGCAAATTGGGAGATGTTATCAAATACGAAATTTGTCAGTTATTTTCCATGATATAATATAATATAATATATATATATATTATATATATTATAATATATAATATATATATATATCCTATATATATTATATATATATATATATATTAATATATACTGGTATGTATAATATATATTATATATTATATATATAAATAAAATAAATTAGTATACTATATATTATAGTTATACTATATATATTATATATATATATATATATATAAGTTAGTATATTAAATATATATATAGATATATATATATATATATATTATATAATATATTATAATATATGATATATATACGTAATATATATATAATATATATATATATTATATATATAAATATTATATATTATATATATAATATATATACTTATATTATATATATATATATAATATATATATATATATATAATATATATATATATATATTATATATTATATATATATATATATTTGTAACAAGAATTTATGCGTCCTGGATGAGTTTTGAATTATTGAGATGGGCATCAACTTCTACAAGCACAACGTTATACAACAAGGCTAGCAGGATACCGATGGATGCCGCTGGAAATTGGAAATTGCGATAAACTGGAACAACTGGGAAAACTGAAAAACTGGAAACCGGAAAAATCCATTAAAAAAAAACGAATTTTTTTCCGAAAAAACAAATATTACTATACTATATATATAGATAAGTATATACTATTAGATAGGTATATGATATATCATATTATAATATAGTGATATATATATATATATATATATATAATATATATATCATATATATT
>JABUQX010093124.1:0-2500 GCA_015478945.1 Trachelipus rathkii | reverse complement strand
TATATATTGATATAAGTTTAAATTACTTTTAATGTATATATTAACGTTTTAAAGAAATAAAATTAAAAATAGTTAAAAATAAAATAAAATCTCAAAATTTAAATTGTGCTACATTTGCACATATTTTTTATTTTTTTATGTGTTTGTTAAATATATATATATATATATATATATATATATATATATATATATATATATATATATATATATATATATATATATATATATATAAAGATATATATATATATATATATATATATATGTTATATATATATACATACATATATATATATATTGGCTACTCCACACATAGTAATGTAATAGTGCAGGCTGAACATGCATACCAGACCGACAGCCGAAGTGCGCTCGATGCGCGCGAACGGCGCCGTACGGTTCTTTAGGCGCTCTCGGGTGCGCAGCACGCATTAGCAGCGAGCGCTTGTGCCAGCGGTCTGCCATGCATATACACCCAGCCTGCTGTAGCATTTACCTTATGGTACTGATAAGAAAAAAATTATATATATATATATATATATATATATATATATATATATATATATATATATATATATATATATATATATATATATATACACATATATACATATATTTTTCGTATATATATAAAAACAAATTTTTTTTACATTTTTGTGTAAATGTGTGCTTAAATTACAATTTGTTTTTTGTTTTTTTCTTAAATCGATTGCGTATTCAAACACATTTGTAATTAATAACGAAATGGCAACTTTCTTAGAGGGCAGTATTATAAAATCGATTATTCTTTCAAAATATCGATATCTGACAGGATTACCCTAAAGCGGAATATTACTAATATGTCTTATCTATAGTTAAATAAAATATTTCATTTAAACTTTTTACTTTTTAACACCTTACAGGCCTTCATATATATATATATATATATATATATATATATATATATATATATATATATATATATATATATATATATATATATATATATATATATATATATATATATATATATATATATATATATATATATGGGCGAGTCGGGAGGGACGGCCCAAATTCCAAGAGCGGATTGTACACAGGTTAACAATGTAAAAAAACTCACATGCTCTTATCCGATTTTCATTTGTTTTTATTTTAATTACAGGGTCCAATGTCGGTCTAAACCAAATTTCACGACTAAAAATTAGCATAAAATTCAGAATGTTCAGCCAATTGTGGCCCTATAAACACCAAACTGTAGCTTTTTTTACCCTCTAAAACGTTGTTTTCGGGTGTTTCTGTGTCTGCAGTCATTCTTTCAGAATTTTTAATTTTTAGTTTTTGACATTTATCGTATCAACTTCCAGAATTTTTTTTCGAAATGGCTTCAAACTTGAAATATGCATAGATGGGTCCATTACCTACAATAGTCAAATTTGTTTTTTTTTTTCGATTTTTTTTAGTTTTCTGTTCAGCGTTGTCCAATTTCCAAACCCACTTTTTTGATTTTAAATGAAAAATTGTGATATTTTTTTCCTGTTCGTGCGGAGTGGATAAAATTTTCAAGGCATATGTAGTTGGAAGAGATGCACATATTTTACTTAGATAATTTCTTTGTATATGCATTAGTTTTAGATTTGTTCTTGGAATAAATTTTCAAAAAAAAATTTTTGAAATTTTATATTATATATATATATATATATATATATATATATATATATATATATATATATATATATATATATATATATATATATATATATATATATATATATATACATATATTTAATTTTAAAAAATATATTTATATTTTTATATATATGTAATATATATATATATATATATATATATATATATATATATATATATATATATATATTATTACATTTATATATATATATATTAATATTATTGTGATTATTATATTATTATTTATAGATATATAATCTTTGAAGTTTCTTATATATATATATATATATATATATATATATATATATATATATATATTATTATTGTATATATTTATCTATTTATATATATACATACATATACATACATAAATATATACAATAATACCAGATTACAATACATTTATTGTTACATTATTATTAATATTACATTAATACATTATTACATTATTTCACATTATTATTACATTATTGATGTTATTACTACTATTATTATTATTACAATTATTGCATTATTATTACAGTGCTTATCATTATTATTATAAATATTATTATTATTATTACTACTACTATTATTATTATTATTATTATTATTATTATTATTATTATTATTATTATTATTATTATTATTATTATTATTATTATTATTATTATTATTATTATTATTATTATTATTATTATTTATATTATTATTATTATTATTATTATTATTATTATTATTATTATTATTACATTAATATTATAATTATTTTGAAATCGCTTTCAATAGAATAAGAATAATAATAATAATAATAATAATAATAATAATAATAATAATAATAATAATAGACACACACACA
>JABUQX010093123.1:20000-21954 GCA_015478945.1 Trachelipus rathkii | reverse complement strand
TATAATAAATTATATTTGTTAATAAATATAATTATAATATTATATATAATAAATATATGTAATAAATATAATTTAAATTAAAATTTATGAAAAAATTAAAAATAAATAATAAAATAACAAATAATAAAAAATAAAAAAAAAAAAAAAAAAAAAAAAAAAAAAATAAATAAAATTAATAAAAAAAAATTTAAAAAATAAAAATAATTAAAATAAAAAATAATTAAGAAAAATAAAAAAATAATTAAGAAAAATAATTAAAAATAAATAATTAAAAAAAAATTGTTAACTTTTTACATTAGGGGCTTCTACTTAGATTTTTATAAAAATCGCAGCATGGACTAACATATAATAATGAAGAGTTTATTTGTGTTCATTTTATAGTTTCAATGAAAATATAAAACAATGCTACAAAAATTATAACAGTACTAATTCAGATAATCGATAGCATTATTTCTTTTTTGATATTCGATAGTTTTTTAAAACTATCAATTAATCGATAATAGTTGTTTTTTACAATTAAAGAATCGATTGTATAGACAAAATGTACGTAAATAATTTTAACTTCAAATAATTTGGGAAAACCATTGTTTTTACGTACGATACAATAAAAAGTATATATATGTTGGCGCGTGTAACTTTCACCAACAAAACTTAGCTTATTTATTAATTAACAAAAGTTTAAATTTTTCAAGTTATTGTCAAAATTTTAATTAAACAAATTTTCTTGAACAAAAATATCCAAACCAACTCTAATAAAGAAAAAATACGAAACTTGAAATTTTAACGCAACAGGGAAAATGAATTTAAGATAACTTAATTATCCGCTTCATGTTGAAACAGGCGATTCAATGCTTACGACTGGTACAGGATTTGTTTCTTTCTCAGTATGTAGCTATCCATAAACACATCCAAATCCGTGAGCTTAAAGGGAAATAGCCTTAAGTGCGCATCTCATCGCCATCTTGATGCAAATTATAATTTCACAGCATCAATTGTCAACCATAAATTCAGTTTGTCTAAATTTAACTTAACTTCCAATTTCAAGTTTGATTTAAATTTGTCTTAATTCAATGTTAAGCTCAAAGTCACTTTCAAATTAAATTATCAAATGTCATAAAATTTACTATCAGAATTTTATACCCAATTTCTGAAATTATGAAATAATACGCTCATGTGTTCATTATTGTAATGTGATAATTACTATTGTTACTATTAAACTAATTAACACTAATTAACTATACTGTTTTTATTAATAGTCATTCTTTAACGAACTGTTTTGCATTACATAATTTTTGATTTCTCGGTTATTAAAGATTAAAGGTGGATCTCTCTTTAATAAAAGTTTAACGATATTGTTTAAATTTACATCCTGGCAAAGCAGCTTCTCAAAGCTTTTAATATTTTTTTCAGTTTAATCTTATTTTTCAATCGTCTTCATCTTTAAAATATAAGTTTTGGCATATTGTAATTTGTTTTTTTAAACGATTTATAGTTCAACATGAAATCACTGCTGACGTCAGTCTTCAAGCTACCACCTTGGTTCCTCATCAGCTTGGAGGTTGGCAGCTGAAACCCCATTTAAATTCATTCATTTCATGTTCGATTTATTAATTAAATTTTTATTTAATAATTTATATCGCCCCGGCTAATTAACAGTCAATTTTTGAGAGGAAAATGGTCACAACCAGGAGACGGGGGATGTGACAATCCTGTAAATGAGTACAATTAAATAAGCGGGATCATCTGGAGGCGACGAGACAGTGTGATTGGCATTCTTTAGGCCAGCGATAATCACCGGTTCGACGGTTAACTCCATTTGGTTTGGAGTACCATATGCAAGGGGGAGAGGCATTAAGGTCAGACTTTGGAAGGTCGATGATGCCACTCTTCTCCAAGAGAGATTCGAATTCTAGCTTCGCAGCTTGAGTTATCGGGTCGCAAGAAGTCGTGCATG
>JABUQX010093123.1:0-15000 GCA_015478945.1 Trachelipus rathkii | reverse complement strand
TCGCATATCATAGATCCCACCGGTAATAATAACTTACCACCAGCGTCACCTTCGCATGTGAGTGAGTCAGTCAATGCACTTCGGCAACCACCGGCCCCAGAAAATGCTTATATTTTATCACAACTACAGGTGTTACAGAACACCATCATGGATTTAACTACTAGAATGCGAGCTTTGGAAACGCGTTCCTCCTCCTCCTCCCCCCCCTCCTCCTTCCCCTCCTTATCCTCCACAACAATATCCTTATCCTTCAACAACAATATCCTCAACAGTATCCTCATCCTTCATCCTCTCCTCATCCTTATTCACTACCTCCTTCATACCCCCAGCCTCCTCCCAATGCATCAAATACTTATTCTACATACAATTATGGTCATAATTCTCGCTCTCCAACTATGCAACGACGTTCGTACCGTCGCTCACCTACTCCTTCGCGTCAGTTCGCCTCTTCTCCTGTTGATTCTCAGGCTTTAGTTCAGTTTCCGTCACATAATCAGCAGGGTATTTGTAGAAATCATCAACGTTTCGGAGACCAAACTCGGTCATGTCTTAAGCCTTGTACATTCGGGAATTTAAACTCCAACACCACTCCGTAAACACGCTCGGGGTGGTTTCAAAAGCGTCCAACTTACTTTGTGTCTACGATCCCTCCACCAAACTATCTTTTCTCGTAGATAGTGGGAGCTCAATCTCAGCTGTACCACGTTCCATCCTCGGGAAAACTCATGCCCCAGAACCATCAGGCTCTTTACGCGCCGCCAACGGCACAACCATTAACACTTATGGTACCAAACGACTCCATTTAACGCTCTCGTTCCGTCGTGATTTTATATGGGACTTCACGATAGCCGACGTCACATTACCAATATTAGGTGCAGACTTCCTGTCCCACTTCAACCTTCTTGTTGACATGAACCACAACCGCATCATTGATTTTGAGACACATTTCTCATCCGCTTGTATTCGTGCATCTGCTTCCATCAGTGGCATACATCTTTCTCCATCTAATAATGTTTTTGAATCATTATTAATCACCGATTTTCCAGAGCTTCTTTCTCCAGTCTCCAAGTTCCCTCCTGTGAAACATAATGTTGTTCATCACATTGAAACTTCCGGCAGACCTCCATTCTCTCATGCACGACGTCTTGCACCAGATAAACTCAAAGCTGCGAAGCTAGAATTCGAATCTCTCTTAGAGAAGGGCATCATCCGACCTTCAAAGTCTGACTATGCCTCTCCCTTGCATATGGTACTCAAACCAAATGGAGATTACCGTCCGACCGGTGACTATCGCTGCCTAAATGCAATCACTCGCCCAGACCGCTATAATGTACCTCATTTACAGGATTTCACATCCCACCTCTCTGGTTGTTACCATTTTCCAAAATTGACTTAATTAGCGCTTTTTCAATTCCCGTTCAATCCGGACGACATTTCATTAAGACTCCATTATCAAACTCCTTTCGCGCCTTTACGAATTTCTTCAACACATTCGGTTTACGAAATGCTAGTCAATCATTTCAACGTCTTCTAGACTCAGTATTACGCGGTTTACCCTTCGTCTTCGCCTACATAGACGACTTATTGATTGCCAGTGCTTCTCCGGAAGAACATACTTCACATCTCAGGCAAGTTTTTACCAGACTAAGTGAATTTGGTCTATGTGTCAATTCTTCCAAATGTGAATTCGGAGTTTCATCCCTAACCTTTCTCGGACATACAATCTCTGCCGAAGGTATACGTCCTCTTGAGGATCGTGTGGCAGCCATTCGTGACTTTCCGAAGCCTGTAAAACAGCGTCAACTCCGTCGTTTTTTAGGGATGGTCAACTTTACCATCGTTTCATACCGTCCGCTGCTAAAATTCTCCTCCCGCTTCACGCACTTCTTAAGCATCCACGTAAAGGTTCTGCTGCTTCTGTCACTGTAGATTGGAACGACGAAGCAACTAATGCCTTCACCGCCATCAAGGAAGCCCTTGCCTCTTCCGTGTTACTTATATTTCCATCCGACACAGCCCCGACTAGAATCAACACAGACGCTTCAGACTTCGCAGCTGGAGCTGTGCTACAACAATTTATTGATAACGAATGGCGTCCATTAGCTTTCTTTTCTAAAAAGTTCCAGCCGCCTGAAACACGATACAGCGCATTTGGAAGGGAACTTCTCGCAATTTATTTAGCTATTAAGCACTTCCGTTACTTCATAGAAGGTCGGGAATTCCATGTTGTAACTGATCATTTACCCATCACGCATGCCATTACAGCTTCCACAGTGAAACAGTCACCTCGTGAAGCCCGTCACCTTGAATTCATTGCCCAATTCACAACTGATATCCGCCATATAAAAGGAAAAGACAACATTCCTGCCGATGCTCTTCCCGAATTAACGCTATATCTCCTTTACCAGACATTGATTTCGTCGAAATGGCTCGCTTGCAGCAACTCGAAGAGATTATTTTCCCTCCTGCCCTCTTACGACATTCAAACTGTAGAAATTTTTGGTTTTCCACCTTTGTTATGCGATCGTCTCTTCCGCACATCCTCGTCCAGTAGTACCAACCCCCATGCGCAGGAAAGGGTATCACCCAGCCATCACGACGTGTCGCAACCAGGGGTAAAAAAGGTAGTCAAGTCAAAAATAGGTAAGCATTTCGTCTGGCCGTCCTTACTAAAGGATGTTAAACAGTGGACAACGCAGTGTCTCAACTGTCAAAAATCCAAAGTGCACAGGCACACTGTCGCACCTCTTCAGCAATTTATTCCCCCTGGTGAACGTTTTGACCAGGTGCACGTTGATATTGTCGGCCCTTTACCACCTTCAAATGGTTTCACACATATTTTAACTTGCATAGACAGATACACTCGATGGGTAGAAGCCATTCCCTTGCGTGATACTTCTAGCGAGACAATTGCTCAGGCATTTCTGTACAACTGGATAGCCAGGTTTGGCACTCCGTCGACTGTGTCCACAGACCAGGGTAGGCAGTTTGAGTCTCACCTTTGGAAGGACATTATGACTTTAATCGGCTCTAAGCGCCTTCGCTCTTGCAGCTATCACCCGCAAGCTCAAGGCCTCATAGAGAGGTTTCACCGGCAGCTAAAAGCTTCTCTTATGGCCCATGGAACACCGGACAATTGGTCCGAAACTCTCCCTCTTGTCCTACTCGGTATCAGAACTTCGTACAAAGAAGACCTCAAATGTGCTCAACTGCTGAGCTCGTCTATGGCTCCACCATCCGAATACCTGGTGAGTTTATACTTCCCTCTCCAAAAACTACGAACCAGCACACCTTCCTGTCACGCCTTCGTCAGTGTACCGAAGCATGGAAACCATCTTTGCCACGTCACCCTCCCCGTCCGACCTACATGCCTGCGGATTTGGAGACTTGCTCTCATGTGTTAATTCGGCATGACTCACACCGTAGTCCGTTGCAAGCCCGTTACGACGGACCTTTCCTTGTATTAAAGCGCTACCGAAAGTTCTTTACCTTACAGAAGGGGAGCAAAGCAGAAAATATCTCCGTTGATAGAATCAAACCGGCTTACTTCGAACATGATCCCGCTTCTTCCACCACTCTTGCTCCACCTTCTGCACCCGCACCATCTACCTCTACTTCGCAAGATGATATCGACTTTATGCCCGTTCTGCCTTTTACATCAACTTGTTCTCCACCTGACCCTTTGCCAACTCCTTCAACTGTTGTCACTCCTTCGCCAGCTACTTCAGCGCCCCACGCTACGATATCTCCGCCTCCTGCTCCAATACCGATTCCTCCTCCGAATCCGGACTCTATTCCAACTCCAACCTTACCGTCTTGTCTTCCTCGTTCCACATCGCGTTATGGACGAACTCTACGCCCTGTAGTCCGATTTTCACCTTGATCTCACGACGCTCCTCTGTTCGCTTTTCACCTTAATCCCTCTCGACGCTCCACTGTTCGGGGGGGAGCTATATTACCTTCTCTTTCTTCCTTTCCATTATTGTCGTCCTACCTCTCACGTGACCTAAAATCTTGCTTCCTATTGGACAACGAATTCGCCATCTTCGCCTCAAGAAGCATTTTAGAATCTCTCCTTTTTAGTGTCCAAACCACTTATCTTATCAAGTTTATTCGCAAAAGACATTTCACAAATTGTTTAACGAGCACCACTGATTTCTTTAAACGTGTTTTGTGCTCTTAGAATCCTCTGTGTAACCTTTGCCTCGAATGGTACAAGGTGAGTAATTTCGCCTTATTTTCTAAGGCCTAATTTTTGTGCCATTCCGTAATCGTAAATAATTCTTTGTTGTGATATTTAGTGAAAAACATTTAGTGAAAATTTACCTTTATTGTGCCTTACATTATTTAGATTTTAAATTACTTTTTAATATTTTATTCACGTATACAGCGAAGCTATGCGCAAAATTTTTATTAATTAAATATAATTGTCTACCCTAAATAGAGATCTTAATCATAAATAGAGAACGCACTATTTTATGCATAACTTTTATATTTCATACTGTAATCTCATTATTATTATTATTATTATTATTATTATTATTGTTAATTGTTTACAATATGTTAATTATGTTTATTGTTTCAATATAGATTTTGACACCCGAAAACGAGTTTTGTTACTACAGCCTTCTGCAACTTCAGTTACGTCCCTGAACCGTAAAAATATATATATATATATATATATATATATATATTATATATAATATATATATATATATATATATATATATATATATATATATATATATATATATATATATATTATATATATATATATATATATATATATATATATATAGTATATATATATATATATAAACCATAAACCATGCATATTCCACTAGTTGTTTGTAATGCAAATTAAAGACCAGTAAATCACTTGTAACTTTTTAAATATATATGATGGAATAAAAGTGTTAACTCTCGTTCTCTTCCTGTCGACAATATAAAATCCTCGGCCTTAACATAAACAAAAAATTGTCTTGAAAACCTCACATCACAACAAACGGTTGCTAGGGGCCTCAAAGAAGCTGGGAGATCTGTTAGACTGCGAGATTTTTTCCTCTTCACAGTTACTCCAGTTATACAAGGGCCTTATCCCTTCTATGGAGTACTGCTCTCATATCTGGGGGGGCTCAGGTTTCACCCGCTTTTGGATAGGGCGAGTCAAGGCAAAAAAACTTATCAACTGTCCTGTTCTTTCTAGTTCACTTGACCCTCTATCTTTGCGGCGCGATGTTGGTGCTTTATCTCTTTTCTATAGGTACCTTAGCGGCAAGTGCTCGAGGGAACTTTCCACTCGCGTGCCACCACCTTTACGACGCCCTCGTAGCACAAGGAGTGTGCTGTGTCGGCACATGAGTTTTGTGTTGATATCAGCAAACTCCAGACTAGTTCGCTGCGTTGCCTCTCGTTCTTTCCTGCCACCTCTGTTCTGGGGAATTCTCTTCCATCCTCTGTGTTTCCTACTCAATTAAATCTCCCTCACTTTAAGCCCGCGTCTGTGCCTCATCTGCGTAATTTGTGTTAGTTGAATTTTTTGTGGATTTTACACCCCCTTCTTGAATAGGGCTTCGCCCGTGAGCGGTGGTGATTTAACCGCTTAAAAAAAAAAAAAAAAAAAAAAAAAAATATAAACACATACATACATACACACACACACACACCACACACACACACACATATATATATATATATATTATATACTATATATATATAATATATATATAATAATTATTATATATATATATAATATATATTATATATATATATATATATATTAGATATATATATATAATATATATACTATTATATATTATATAATATATATATATATATATATATCTAGTAAATAATATATATATATATATATATTATAATATATATATATATATATATATATATATATATATATATATATATATATATATATATTATATATATATATATATATATTATATATAATAATATATATATATATAATTATATATATATATATATATATATATATATATAGTATATTTAAAGAGAGGGCCCCATTCAAAAATTTCTTACGAGGCCCGAAGACCTTAGCCCGCTATTGTATGATATATATATAATATATATATATATATATATATATATATATATATATATAGTATATATATTATATAGTATAGTAGTTATATATATATATAATATATATATATATATATATATATATATATATATATATTAGTATATATAATATATGGTATTGTTTCTATATTTGAATCATTTTCATATTTTCGTTGGAAAAAAAAATTTCTAAGTTTCAAAATTTTTCTAAGTTCAAAAAAGTTAAGTTAAGTTAAGTTTTTTAAGAAAAATTCTTAGTGGCAAGCTTCTGGCATAATTCCAGAAGCTGCCACTAAAGAATTTTCTTAAAAAAACTTAACTTATTAACTTAGAATTTTTTTGAAACTTAAAATTTTTTCAGAAAATATGAACTGATTTCAAATATCAGAACTTTTCCCATATATATTATATATATATTATATATATACTATAATATAATATATATATATATATATATATTTAATATATATATATATATAATACATATATATATATATAGTATATATATTATATATATTATAATATATATATATAATAATATATATATATATATATATATATGGTAAAGTTTGTAAATCTCGTACCACCTAGTAATAATCGACCACTTCTTCTTTTATCACAGCATTCACGAATCAGACTATAGCAAATAGCAATGTTTTACCATTATTATGGTAAACTTTTAATAATAGCCATATAAATCGAAAGGAATTAAATAATTAATTGCAGTGTAAACATTATGATTAGGTGATAGAAATCCTATAAAAATTATGTCCCCGTTCACACACCTTAACAAGTGGCGGAAATTTAAATAGGAATGTCACGAATAACCTAAGGGAAATTTTTCTGTCATTTTCTCGTTTTTTGTTGTTTCCCCGGTAAGACACCCGATTTTCATTACAACAGGTAAGTTCATAATAATTTGCTGATCGTATAGTCTTTATGATTTTATTTATTTTTTATGAATAAAATTTTTTAAATTATTTGGTCTGAATTTGCTAGGCTAATTTCAAAGCAGCAAATTTTGGTTATTGACATTTGCTTTCGGTAATGATAGAAGATAGTAGATTTTAATTCGACCAGGGTTGATTATTGCACGTTTTGTTAAATATTACATTCGGTAATTATTCCAATAACAACAAACTATAATAAAAAAAAGCCTCTAAACAGATTTTATAAAAATCTCAGCATATACTCTAAAAAAAATAATAATGAAAAATGACAAACGTGGTGGTCTCCTTAGGAAAAAAAAGTTACAGCCTCTCAAAGTTGTTAAAACTCTCATAGACTTTTTAATATTGATCGGTCCAGGTTAGGTCTCATTTCATGCCCTCTAGTCAGGGTTATGATAAGTTTTTCTGAGTTGTTAAACAAAGAAAATTCTAATTTATTTAACAAATCTTATCATAACCTTAAACTAGAATGGCCCTAAAACGAGCACGAGGCCAACTAATTTTTTTTATAAAAGTCTATGGGAAAATTTTAAACTTTCAGAGGCTGTAACTATTTTTTTTCCTAAAGAAAGTGGCGATTTTCGTTTTTTCAGCATTCTTCATTATTATTATTTTTAGAGTAAATCCTAAAATGATCCGAAAAAAAACAAAATTTTGCTTCTAATTTTAAATAACCAACATCATATTAGGGTTTTTACACTTTCAGAGTTGTATACTTGTTTTCTAAAGAGGTACCGAAAAAAATAATTTTTTTTTTTATTCTTCATTACTATTTTTTTAGAGTCGTATTGCTTGATTTTGTATAAAAATCTGTTGTAGAGGAGTTATTTCGGATTTATTAAATTTTACATTTTTTATGAGTCATAGGTTATCGCATATTTCAAGATCCAGTCCACATTTGCAAATATTTTCTTCATAAAATATGTCTTGGCATTAGTCAACTGGATGTAGTTTTTGAAGTGGTGGACAAATTTTGGTAATATTAGCGTAGAGGGGCTTCACCCCTGATTTTTATAAAAATCACAGATATACTCTAAAAAAAAATAATAACTGGAGAACAACACAACGTACGATGGTCTCTTTAGGAAAAAAAGTTACAGCCTCTCAAAGTTTTTAAAACTCTCATAGACTTTTCATTTTTTTATCCATCCAGGTTAGGTCTCATTTCAGGCCCTCTAGTTCAAGTTATGATTTGTTTTGTTAGGTATACACAGAGAAAATCTATGTATACTTAACAAATTTATCATAACCTGAACTAGGATGGCCCTAAAAAGAGCATGGGGCCCACTAATTATTTTTATAAGGAAGCCAATGGGAAAATTTTTAACTTAGAGGTAACTTTTTATTCCTAAAGACTTAAATCATTTTGGTTTTTTATGCTTCATTATTATTTTTTTTAGTAATATGTACAACACTTCCTTATAACAGGATTTTTATGAAATATCACAGCATAGACTCTAAAAAAAATAGTGAAGAAGAATAGAGTTTGTCACCCGCCGATTTTTATGAAAATCACGGATATACTGTAAAAAAATAATAATGAAGAATAGTGAAAACGAAATTCGCAGTCTCTTTAGGAAAAAAAAAGTTACAGGCCTCTCAAAGTTGTAAAAATCCCATAGGATTTTCTTATATATATCGATCCAGGTTAGGTCTCACTTCAGGCCCTCTAAGTCAGGTTATGATGTTTTGTTTGTTAGGAATACACAGAGAAAATCTATGTAAAATTAACAAATCTTATCATAACCTGAACTAGGATGGCACTAAAACGAGCACGAGGCCCACTTAAATTTTTATTATAAGAAAGTCTATGGAAAATTTTTTAACTTTCAAGATGGCTTGTAACTTTTTTATTCTAAAGAGGACGCCGTATTTTCGCTTTCACTATGTCTTCATTATTATTTTTTAGAGATATCCTGTGATTTTCAAAAAAAAAATTTTTTTTTTTTTTTTAATAACTTTTTTTTTTTGGGCTTTTTACAAACTTTGAGAGGCTGTAACTTTTTTTTCCCTAAAGAGAGAGCGACGATTTTCGTTTTCACCATTCTTTATTATATTTTTTTAGAGTATATCCTGTAATTTTCATTAAAAATCGGTGGGTTGCAACCCTCTGGGTAAACAATTTACCAAATAGTTGAAGAAGAGATAAATAAAAATTATTATGGCGGTCTCTTAGGGAAAAAAAGATACAGACCCCCAAGTTTGTGAATATTCCCATAGTGTTTTCGTATACTAGAAACTAAAATTAGTCACTACCCCTGTCGTTCCCCGGAAAGGTGAGAGAACCCTGACTCCTGCCATCAGGCGGTCTACCCTTGGGGTTACCCATTAGTTAATAAAGCTAATAAGATGCTGGGCATGATAAATCGCAATGTTGTTTACAGGAGCAAAATAAGTAATAAGTAAACTGTATAATAGCTATGTTAGGCCGTAAATAGAGATTGGCACAAGGTTTGGGCCCCTCATTTTAAAAGAAAGACTTAGATTATGCTAGAGAGAGTGCACGTAAGCCAACGAAGGTATGCATTTCTGGGTTTGAGGGTTAAGAGCTATGAGGAGAGGCTAAAGGAGTTAGGAATGTTTTCTGTGAAAGACGATTTCTCAGAGGGGACATGATGCAAGTCTGACAAATATTTACATCTATTGAAAATAACAGAGACCAATAAATTTTTCATAGTAGAACATGGACAGGTGACCAGGGGCATAAAAGAAAATTAAAAAGAAAGCATGCCATCTTGATATAAGAAAGCATCCATTCAGTAATAGGGTTGTTAAAATTTTGGAATGATCTGCCAGAGGAGGTTTGTTAGGTGTACTTGATTGCAACATTTTGAAAGGGTTGGATAGGTATATGGATGGGTTTGGTATCATATAATATATTTAGACGAAGCCAAATTGGTGGGTTTTTAGTTATAGCAGTTATTAATGTTAGATGGCATGTGTGACCATAAATTAGTTATTAATGCATGTGGTCATGGTTTGGGTTTATCATATATATATTATATTATATAGGTGTAAAGCTGAACATTTCGTCTGACCTTTGATATTCGATATATCGATAAATATCGATATATCGATTCTTGGATATATATATATATATATATATATATATATATATATATATATATATTTATATATATATATATTATATATATATATATATATATATATATATGTAAATCAAATGTCCCAAATGGTTTTGAGATTTATAGAGTACGAATAGATTGTTGCAAATAAATGTCCCAAAAGTACTCATTATTTGGGAATTTTTTTTTTTTGGGGTATATCACTAACGAATACCCGGGTAATCCGCCCCGATGTCAGGAGTCTGGGTCTCTCGGCCTCTAGGGTGGACTACGGGGGGACTAATCCCCCCTCCGGGGATGGTCTCCGAACCCCGCTCTTTGGTCTTTGGGTGTCGCGGGGGTTCCTCCAACCATCCCTCCGGGGTATGAACGTCCCCCCCCTCTGTTCCCCCTCGGCTCGAGCCCCCTAAAAAGTTGTTAATACTCCATTTCCGTTTTTAGTCTGTCTTTTTATATTAGATATATCTATATATATATATAATATATATATTTATATATATATATATATATATATATATATATATATATATATATATACTCACGGATTAGGGATAATGCCTCGCAATAGCTTCCAAGAATAGATCGTATAAATCCATATTTAAAGTTAAGTAAATCACTGTGTGAAAAAAAATTGACTTTTATCTCAACAGCATTCTAAAGCACACTTAATATTCCCAATCTTAAAAACACTACACTTATTATTTTAAATTTAATATATTTTCTAAATAATCATTTATCTGTTCCAAACATTGCACTTCTTATTCTGTGATAGTTTTAGGAACAATACTAATTTCAAAATGTCTGCTTGTATAATATATCCCAATGGGTATTTTTGAAAATAGGGTCGATCGATAACATATATCGGATAAATCTAAAATATCGATTAGAGTCAGACGAAATTATTCAGTAAAGCCATATATAGTATATATATATATATTATATATATAATATATATTATATAATATATATATAATATATATATATATATTAATAATATATATATATATATATTAGTGATGGGCATTAATCGGAATCAGAGGGATCGGCTGTTTTTCAGAATCAAATCGGCAAAGATTGTTCCGATTCTACCGATTCTTTGGTATACAATCTGAAAAAATTTTATATTCGATCTTTATGATATTCAGAAGGACAATATTTCGAAGTCTGCCGTATTGATTTTTTAATTTCAGTTCTTCCCTAATTCTATTTAATTAAAGAAAATTGGATTGAGCGGGCATTTTTACGTAGAGCCTAAGATATCATGTTAGGATTTTCAGATAGTCATGGTGAGGCAGACATTTGGCAATGTTTCGTTAGTCATGTTATGTAAAATGTTTTGATAATTATATACCCGTGAACTCGTAAGTGGCAGTGAAATATATTTGCCCTTGTAGGCTTGTGAATAATTGGAGCTATTGAATATAAATGCTTTCCTTCGAGTTTCACCTTTTCACATATCTCACACAGCTTCTAATATAAGTGATTGTCTTTAAAATGTTATGGAAGAATTCAAAATTCCTGCATAATAAAATTCATGTTATAGTAAGGGATAACGCCCCTAAAATGGCTGCAGAAGTTACACAAGCAGGATTCCAGGAATTACCTTGACTTTTTACACACTTTTACACTAGTTCTCAATGATGCCATATTTGAACAAAGAGACGTGAAAAAAAAATAATCATATGAAAACAATCGTTAGGTCATTAATCACTTGCCTCAAGCTTATTAGCCAAGTATGAAGAATATTCAAACTAGATTTAAAATCTTACCACAGCACATGATTTATTCAGCATGTAACAAACCAGATAGTAATAGCCAGTATCATATGCTTTTAAAAATTTTTTGAACAAAGGACGGCTCTCATTTCATTTTGCAGTGATTCATTCAAAACCTGCATGCTTAGAAACAACGGAAAGTCTTGAAAAATTTCTAAAAATACTTAAAAATTTTGATGATTGTACAAATTTATTGAGCCACAAGGAATCAATGGCATCGGCAATATCCCAAATATTGAAAGTGATTTTGCAGTTCTTTGGAAAAGAGTCAGAAAAAAAGGACTATTTGAGGGGCTCTTTGGGTCTACAGGATCAGCATGTAAAAATTCAGTAAAAAAAATAGATTTATCATTTACTTTACTGATAACTGAATCTTGTGCTTGCAACCTATCTTGATCCACGCTTTAAAACTACATCCTATGAGGATGAATATAACAATAAAAAGTGGAAATATTCTTTAGCAAATGGATGCGCGAAGATATGTTTGCATAAAACGAAAGGAACAGCTTCCAACTCTTTAAACCAATGATCAGATCTTCTCATTTATCAACAGAATAGGACGAAAAAAGTGATACTGAAGATAAAAGTTTTAACTTCAGTTTTGAAAGCTGTTTTCGGAATTTAAAGAGAAAAAGATTTTAAAAACAGCAAGAAACTCATCCAAAGGAGAAGGACACATATATTGAAAAAATTGAAGGTGTTATAAAAGTAGAAATCAGCCAATATTAAAATATGAAACTGTTGATTAAAAAATTCAGAAAGTCCCTTACAATGGTGGTCATCGAATAAAAAGGTACCTTTCAGCATTTTGGGTCCTTGCTAAAAAATATTTAAGCTCGCCCCCCTTTTCCGTGTAAAGTGAAAGACTCTTCAGAAATGGAGGATTTATTCTTCTAAAAAAATCGGATGCACTCAAAAACGGGAGAAATGTTAATGTTTTTGCACTACAATTTAAGAATCATGCTTTGACTACAAATAATAATGATAATTTTGCTTCAAGATCTTACTTTTAGTAAATTAAAGAAGGAATTTTTTTTTAAACAAAAAATTACATTATATATATATTATATATATATATATAAATATATATTAATATATATTATATAAAAAATATATATATATATATATATAATATATATAATATATATATATATATATATATATATATATATATATATATATATATATATATAATATATTATATATAATATATATATATATATGATATAGAGAATTGGAATCGGAATCGGCACTTTTGACTGGTATCGGCATCGGATGAAGATTAATCGTCCCATCACTATATATATATATATATATATATATATATATATATATATATATAATATATATATATATTATATATATATATATATATAATATATATATAGAAAAGCTGTAGACAGCGGACCACACATTTTCAGGACCAAAAATTTTCTAGTTCAAAAAATTTCTAAGTTTAGAAAAGTTAAGTTAAATTTAGTTTTTTAAGAAAATTGTTTTAGTGGCAAGCTTCTGCGCGTAATTCCAGAAGCTTGCCACTAAAGAATTTTCTTAAAAACTTAACTTAACTTACTTTTCTGAACTTAGAATTTTTTTGAACTTAAAATTTTTTTTCTCAAAAATGTGTGTGTCTCTGTCTACGACTTTAGATATATATATATATATACCGGTATATATATAATATATATATATATTATATATATATATATATAATATATATATATATATTATATTATATATATTATTATATATATATATATATATTATAGCGTGGATCCACTCTAGGTATATAGGAGGAGTTGATTTCGGTCCACTCGTAAATAAAATAAAAAATTATAAAAATAAATAAATTTTCGCTCATTTAATAGCAAAGGAGCAACACGCGCTTTATTTGGAACATATTTCATCTTAGCTGTTTTGGAAATTGTTAAAAAATTGTTAGAAATTAGGTACAAATGTCAACTTCAAAGAATTTCACTTTTTGGAAAAATTGTGAGTTTTCTTAACGTTCTGTTATTTAAAATGAAAAATTGTGATGGATTTTAATTATTTTTCCAGTGGATTACACTCGAGTATGTTAGCTTTAAACTGGCAAAGTAAATTATCCAACAGTATTAGTGCAAAAAAACGGGGCTAACTTGTCCGATTCCGCGTTAAAAATGATGCTAGGGGTGGACTCGAGACCACCATTGTTTTATCGTTATTTACGTATTATTATTCGACACTTTTTAAAAAAGTATAATTTAATTGCAGCTATGCGTAAAAAGTTACTTATGGCCTAGTAGCAGGCTTTTTTAAAAAGTGTGAAATATGAATCAAAAAAGACGAATTCAAAAAAGTGTTCAAAACTTTTTGGGCTTAGAGGGTGAAATCGGACCACCTTACTTTTTATATCCGTATTTTATTCTATCTTATTGACTTTTTATTACTTATTGACGACTATTATATGATCAAATAAATATTATCATTAAGTAAAAAAATTTAAAATAAAATTGATTTACTCACGTAAAAGACCGAATTAAACAGGATCCCGTCTGAGTCCACCCCTCAATGGTGGTCCGCTTCACCTCCACGGGTCAGGCTGACCCCGCTTATTCAAAGCTTTAATAAACTTTTATTATTAGAATTACTTATTATTTTTTTTTGTGTGCTTATGACCGACTATAGGGCCGGTGATTACAAAAAAAAAAAAATCCTAAAAAGTGCAATTAGGGGGAGTCGGAGCAGACCAAGTAGCTAATGGTCCGAGTCACCCCGCCGACGCTATATATATATATATATATATATAATATATATAATATATCATATATAATAATAATATATATATATATATAATCATTAGTTATTTGACCTAGCAATTGCGGATTTGGTAGTTACAAACCATTTGACCAAGCCCTAGGGTTGCTTTGTGATTTGCAAATGAGCATGTTTTGGTAGTGGGTTGACTGGGACAGTCTCGTTAGGCCCATGTGGCTTCTTACTGCTAGAACTGTGCGGAATTTCGTTTTTACGCAATTTACGATTTTGTTGAATTTAGAATGCGCGAGGCAAGGCAAGACTATGACCCACAGATATGTTACCGACCATAGTGTA
>JABUQX010093122.1:10000-23243 GCA_015478945.1 Trachelipus rathkii | reverse complement strand
CACAGCCGATATTGAGTGACTTGAAAGAAAGCTAGACATAAGTAAGCAAGAGAAGGAGGAAACCCAAAGGAGGAGCTTGGAGAGCAGTGACTTACATGCCAAACCCGGTCAAATGCTTTGGATATGTCAACGCCACCACAAGGAAATCTCCCCGTAGTTCCTAGAGCGGAAAACCATAAATCGGTTAAATAGGAAAGTATATCGCCAGTAGACCTTGAACGCCGAAAGCCATACTGGCGATCTGAAAGAAGAAAAGAATGAGATTCCAGATGGTCTAAGAAATGAGAGTTGAGAAGGGTTTCAAAGATCTTAGATAGAATACAAGTGAGAGCTATAGGGCGATAGTTAGAAGGACCAAGCTTCCTTTTTTTCGGAATAGGTTGAACATGTGTGCGTGCTTCCAACACTGAGGGAGAAAAATGCTAGTATTGAGACATAAGAGAATATTAAAGTTGAACGAGGGGTGGGGTCGGCACGTAAGCACATTCCTCAAAACTCGAGGAGGAATGCCATCCGGGCTTCCCCGCCTTCTAACGTTCATAGATCTCCAGGAGCCCTTGCACCCGATCCAAATGTAATCACAGGCAAGGAGAGGAGAGAAAGAGAGGAGAAGAAGGAGGAGGAGGAATGCCAGAATCGTCCAGGGTTGAGTTAGAGGAAAATAGGAGGCCAAAAAGATTGGCCTTTTCAGTTGGAGTATTAGCAACAGAACCATCAGAGCGAATAATAAGAGGAGGAAAGGCAGATTTACAGAAGTTGTTAAGAATGTTTTTGGCAAGAGGCCAGAAAGATTTATCAGTAGGAGAACCAAGGAGGTTAGCGCACTTATATATATATATATATATATATATATATATAGACTATCTAAAACTATATATATATATATATATATATATATATATATATATATATATATATATATATATATATATATAAGAATTAGTAATATAAAATACCTTTTATACAAATTAGTAATTTGTAAGTTACTATTATATATACAGGTTTATATCCACAAAACAATTTTACAAACAAGCAAGCATGCATGCTATCAGAAACACTGGACGTGGAGGCTTGCTTTTTTGTATTGATGAGGAAGGTCTAAAAAGTTGCCAATTAATGTTTTATACGCCGAATTCATTCCTTTTTCCACTTTTATTTGTCAAGAATAAATATAGGACCTACAGCAATGTTAAAAGTGGATTTTTCAGATAGAGCCTATATTAAGGTTCGCCGCAATTTGGGCCCATTTTTTGGTGGCAATAAATATAGTTTCACAGCAGGGAATTCATTAATAAAGGAAAGGATATGAAGGTTCACATTTTTTGTATGAGAAATTGAATATACAATCATAAAGGAGTTCAATACCTAAAGTAGCCTTTGAATATAAAATATGTACTCAATTTTTTAAACACGAAGGTCCATGCATGAAAGCTGTCATTTATTTTACTGCAATGTTTGAAGATCTTTCTGTAGATAATTATATTCAAGTTCTGTGCTTGTGTAACTAATGATATGTGAATTAACTAGTGATCAAGAAGTATTTCATCTCTTGAAATTATTACATACATACATTTTTAAATTCCAAAAACAAATCTAAAAAAATAAGTTCAATTCCGTGACATTTGTGATCTTTGGAAAATGTTATGACAATCTATCAATATAATTTTTAAATATTTATCCTTTCTCATCAGTTGCTGTGCTTGAGAGATTAGGTATTTCAAAATAAGTTCTGAATTATTTAACAAACACTGAATATATATATATATATATATATATATATATATATATATATATATATATATATATATATATATATATATATATATATATATATATATATATATATATATATATTATATATATATATATATATATATATATATATATATATATTATATTTTTACACCCTTGAGATGACTTTCTATCTATTGCTTTTTTGCTCATTTCTATTTGAGCATTTTGCGGAATTTAAAATGATACACTTTTTAAGTAGTTTTATTGGACAGTTATTATTTAGAAGTTAAAATTCTTACATCTAAATTAAACCACCACATTAATACGAATAGGTACTAATTTTTAAAACCTAATGAATGCTTAATATATTACAAAAAGCTTTCATCATTGGACATGACCTCCTCAGTTTGAGTGTTCTTAAAGACTGAACAACTTTAAGGGAATAATTTTCAATTGACATTAAAATGTTCTGGGGACGCCGACATAGTCCTACATTTCTGGAATCCGACAACTGGCAACCTGTGTTGCTATTTTATTTTAAGAAACATATTTGCAGCTAGATTTTTAAAAGGATATAGATGTAAGTATACATTCAAGCACTCGTAAACCAAGTATACCTGTACTCATACATGCGAATACTTGGTTTACGAGTGCTTGAATGTATACTTACATCTATATCCTTTTAAAAATTAAAGAATAAATTATGAACAGTAAAGAATAAAAAAAAAAATAAAATAGAGTAAAAAATAAATAATACTAATAACATCAATAATATAGAAATACAAATAATAACAAGATAATATTGATAGACCAATCATAACATAAATAACAAGGATGATGATAATAATAATAATAATAATAATGATAATAATAATAATAATAATAATAATAATAATAATAATAAAACCACTAAGACATTACGGTATGTTCTGCTTCGATAATTAATTATCAATTTCTTCAGAAATTCTAGAATATTCGTGCATCCATCGTTCCAAAACTTACTTTTATCCACCAACTAATTTTTTCTTAACTCCGCCCCTCAATTGTAACTTCAGTTCAAAATTTTTTAACATTTGTCACAGTACTGCTCTTCTCTGCAACGTCTCAAAGGTAATTTTAGCTCTATCTACTCTTTAGTGTTTTTAATGTCTTAGTGGTTTTTATTATTCAACCAATAATAACGTCTTGTTGTTTATATTATGATTAATGGCTATTGATAAGTTAATATTTATTTATTTTTTATTCTTTATTTTATCTTTATTATTTTTTTATTCTTTACTGTTCATAATTTTTTTAATTTGTAATTTTAATTTTCACTTATAAATTATAATTAATATGTATTTCTAGACCTGATGATGACACTTGTTGTGTCGAAACGTAGACATAAAATAATGTTCAAATATGCATTTGTCTTCCTTTCCATTCTATATATTATAAATAATTACCTGAGCTACACTCAATCCATCTAACTTAATAGCTTCTTCTTCCCTTGCAACCACTTCATCATCCGTTCTTGATCCCTCTCTAGAAGCACCAATATCATCTTCCACTGTTCCTGGACTATCTGTGACATCTGCTTTTGCTAAACCTGTAATATGAATAAGCATTATACATAAGTATGGTATTTGAATAAAAACTGTTAAACATGATTAAAATTTATATTTACAGGAAAATATAATTAGCTATACATTATTATTGCTTCCCCAAAGAAAGGGTTTATTTGCAGTACAAAGACTGTTAAACTTGAAGGTCAAAATTTATTTTTGCAATGATAATGAAATTCGTATAAGAAATGACTGCAATAGGAGTTTAATAAATTAAATTATATGGAAAGTTAAATAAACTTTCATGAATAAATTTGAGGAATACCGTATCTCTTAAACAATTTTGGTAAATTAATTTTGTCATTACGTAAAATTGCTATATTTCATATACTGCTAAGGTTAAGGAAATTACGGTATGTAACATACAACAGAAATCTTAGGTAATTAATTGGGAGTCGATATTTTTAAATCTAAAAATTGAAATCAACCTTGTTTCAGTAAAAGATAATTTAAAAGATATTTAAAAACATTCCTAAAGGACTGGAGAAAAAAAAAAAAGAAATTATTTAAATAAGAGGGTAAAATATACACAAAAAGCAAGTTTAGGATAAAACATGTAGCTAAACTATTTTTATATCAGAAGTCTATGATTTTTCATTTTCATGCTTTATTATGTATTTAGAGTACTGTATATAATATAATTTTCTATATAAGTATTTTTATGCTATTCTACCTCACTATTTTGACAAACATATACTGTATATATATATATATATATATATATATATATATATATATATATATATATATATATATATATATATATATATATATATATATATATATATATATATCTATCATAACTATGTAACATACTATATATATATATGTACTCTGCATGCTTTGCTTATAATATATATATCCCCCACAAGGGGCTTTGATTCTTGTTGCGGTGTTATACCCTTGGTAAATAACCTGGACCATAGCATAATGACAAGAACCAATACTTGGGGGATTTTGTGTCCCCCCTCTGGCCCCAGCACTAGTATATGCATTTGTCACATATGAAATCTTTTAATCATTTTTCTATCCCCTCGTTTTCATACTGTGTATAACTTTCAATCCTCCTCCTCCTCCATCACAGTTTCTACCCTTTTTTTTTTACATTCCTACCCATCAGTCCCTTTAAGTACTTTGTACATACTCTCTCTCTCTGGAAAAAGAGGATATCCTCCATTTTTTCTTATCACAGCCCCTTGGGTCATCCGGTGCCTCTTCACACATGGGTCTTCAGTCCACCCAGGGTTGTGGAGTCGGTTCAAAAATTTTCCGACTCCGACTCCACACTCTTCAAAATTACCGACTCCACCCTTTTGAAAATTACCGACTTCGACCCTCACTCCGACTCCACCCTCTACAAAATTACTAACTCCGACTCCACCCTTTTCAAAATTGCCGACTCCAACTCCACTCTCTTCAAAACTACCGACTCCCTGACTCCACAACCCTGAGTCCACCTCACACTTCTTCCCCATGGATGAGGATACAAGCTAAAAACTGGGGTTTTTTGTTCACCTATGACTGGGCCACCAATTGTAGGGGGACCTGAACCTTCGAGTTAACAGCCGGAGGAGGTTGTCCTTCACTTTGGTGTATAATCTCTAGCTCTGGCATGAAGTTATGTAGGTTCCAAGCAGTACATAGGGCAAACTGATGTGGAGTTCCGGTAGACTCTTCTGAGGCCACATCCATAGCCTACCCTTCAGAATGGGTTCCGGGAAGTGTGCGAGTCTGGTTTGTGACCAGTTATAGGGAGGAGTACCATTCCTTATGAAATATACGCTTTTCTGGTCCATCCTGTTATTTACTTTTGTTTCATTTGTTTTATTATATTTGCTCATCTATGGAGACAAAAGTCTGTGGTTTAACTTATGAAAATGGCCTGTAAAGATAAAATGTTAAATCAAGGTGTACACAATTACCAACTTCGGGCACCCCACCTCAGTCCCTCCTACTACTATTTCAGCAGGTATTTCCACTTTTATTCTTCCTACTACACCTGAAAGTCCTCTGCAAAACCTCAGTGATTCATAGCCTGGAACGCACTCGACACCCCAGGTGCCCGAATGGTTATGGCAATCCCGAAAAGGTGCCCCCATCCTAGTTATTCTCATTTATTTACTCCATATGCTGCTCCCTCTCTGGGAATGCCAGCTGATACATCATTCCTGATATATTACTTATTACAATCCACTGCTCCCAAAGCTGACCAAATAACAATTATTCTTAGCGATGCACTTGAAAAAGCTTTACTACCTGAAGACCTCCCCATGTCACAATGAGAAATGGGTCCCTTCTCATTCAAGCTACTACCCAGAATCAAAGTTCAATCTTGTCATCCTTAACGTTTCTTGGAAACATCCCTCATTTCCACTCCTGATGGAATAAACACATTCAAAGGAACTAAAAAACAAAGATATTGCTATCATTTTAAGAAATCCAGCAGAAAAGATTTCCTGTTACAAATATTTACAAATGAACTTAACTTCGCATTCATGGTGAAGCCCCCCCCCAAACAGTTGTACAACCCAAATCTGTTGTACGACTAATCCTTAAAACCAGGGTTTGTTGCTACTCATCTAGACCCACGTCTCAGCCTTTCTTTCCTATTTGAATTCACTTCCTACATCACCCGTACCCACATAGACAACTGTCTCAAAAAAACCACCATCATAATACTTATAACATAACATGGCCACCTTCCTTCAATGGAATTATCATGGCTACTACTATAAGTTTGAAGAACTTTTTCAACTAATAAATATATGTACACCAAAGTGCATGTTTGCAGGAACTTCAACTGTTGTGACATCTTCCAACCATACTCAAATCTGTCCCCTATTCTTCAGGCCCTCTTCATACTAGACTTCATGCAGTGGCAGCATGAATTCATCTGTCCACCAACCTTACTGTCTGCTCTGCTCAATCTACTAGGTTCTGAGTAGTGAGTTTATTAAGGTCGACTTAGCTGGTCTTTTTAAGCAGCTCCCTACTTGGGTTGTTATACTAAGACTCCAACCTTCACTACCCCTTATAGGGTGACTGTCACCTCACCTAGTCTAAGATCTTTGTAGATCTTCTAATACCCTTTTTCCTAGTTTGCCTTAACACAGGACTCTCTACATATTAACATTTAAATCCACACTTTTTTTTCCTGTATTGATATTTCCTTTTGCTCCCATTTTTTTTATAGATCGCTTTACCTTGTCTAGCTTTGATTATTTATAAAGCTGTCATCATTATCCAATAGCCTTAAATGAATTTCCACCCAGCCCAATATTAAAAACGAAAATCCAGCTGGCATCGTGACCGAGTGGAGTGAGCTTTTTATCAGGACACAGCTATCCCACTTTCTCCCTTCAAAAAGCAGTTTCCAACTATTAATGAGTAGAAGTAGAAGCTGCTTGCATTTTGCGATCTTCCAGAGGTAGGAATTCACCAACCCCTTGGTGGTCCCAAAGAGTGCACAAGCTAACTGGGAGAAGAAAATACTCTACAATATAAAATAACCAGCATCACCCCAAACATGATTATTTTCAAAATAGCTGCGGCAAGATCTAGTTGAATTAATCACCAAACAAGCAAATAATACTTTCATACTTCAACTGTTAACTCCACTTTCTTCAGCATAGAAAGTTGTACAGAAAATATTTTGCTACTAATAATTCTTCACCCACAGTCCTCTGTTGTGGGTATGATATAATTGATACGATCTTTACTCTTTCAGATATTGCAGATGCATTAGTTTATAGTTTTTCTAGCTTCTGAAACATAAGCCTAACAGAATGCTTACTTTCATTACATATACTATATAATGTTTCTGTAAATGTAAGCCTAATATGGAATGACAACTTTCCTTTTATTGGCCTATTATATATATATATATATATATATATATATATATATATATATTATATATATATATATATATATATATATATATATATATATATATATATATATATATGGTAATAGTCAAGTTTAACAGATTCCAGCAAAATATCAATATTTTTTTCTGATATATCTGATATAGGGACTATATATAAAGTTAGGGTAAAATTCCAGTATTTGATCTAAATATTTTCTGAAAAAATTTTTTAAGTTTAGAAAAGTTAAGTTTTTTAAGAAAATTGTTTAGTGGCAAGCTTCTGGAATTATGCCAGAAGCTTGCCACTAAAGAATTTTCTTAAACTTAACTTAAAACTTCTGAGAATTAATATTTAAATAATTGAGATTAATATGCAATATTTACCATATATATATATATATTAGTGATGGGACGATTAATCGTCATCGTCATCGGCAAAAATCGGCATATTTTTTTTCAATCGTCATCGTCATCGTCATCGGCAAATTTCGCCGATTATTTTGCCGATTAATTGAACAAATATTAGGAATTTTGAATAATATTAAAACTCAATAATAATAATAATAATAATAATAATAATAATAATAATAATAATAATAATAATAATAATAATAATAATAATAATAATAATAATAATAATAATAATAATAATAATAATAATAATAATAATAATAATAATAATAATAATAAATATATATATATATATATATATATATATATATATATATATATATATATATATATATATATATATATATATATATATATATTAACTATATATACCCATTTTGCTTATGGTATTTATGACATTCCAGTGCCTAATGGTTCGCCTTTCTGTTATGCGTTCATATCCACACTCATCCTCCAGACAACATATCATATACACATACTTATATCCACACCCCTCTTCTAGACAACATCTTACAGACATCCCTATCCCTTATATCCATACGTGTAGGGAGAAAAAATTGCCCATATCGTATGTCCTGCGTGTCGTAGAAGGCGGCCCCAAGGAAGGTGGTAGTTAGGTTAACATACTACCACTTATCTTTTTGCCAGGATACTAATGCACATGTACTAGGGAGAAGGTGATAGCCCTTCTATCCTTGTGAAAATGTATGGGCCATTATCTGTATATATGAAATGTCAGAGGAATAAATGTTGATGAGAAGAGGAGAGAGGTGAAGGAGTGATGGATGTATTATTTAGAAAAGGGCAAATTTGATTTGCTCTGTGACTGAAACAAAGATGAAAAGAAACAGTGAAAATAAGTGGTGTGGTGTAAAATGTGTTTGTGTTGCTGTGGAAAGGAATGAGAGGGATTTGTAATTCTGATGAGTGAATTGTGGTGAGAGCTATGGTAGATTTTGTGTGTGTGAGTGCTAGAAGTCTAAGGTTAAATTTGTTTGAAAAGGTCAAAATTTGCTTGTGTGTTTGCGACATATGATCCATCTGAGGTAATGTTGAAGAGGAGTCGAATTTTCTGGGATAATCTGGTGATGTTTTTGGATGGGAGACCAGGAGATTCAGCTCATTTGCCACATATCTCTGCCCATTCAAAATTTTTACAGTTGTCACCCACCACGGGCCAGAGCCCCATTCAGGATTGGATGTGAGTACTCTCAAGGTTCACCCTCTATGGCGCAAATTACGCATATGAGCACAGACGCAGGCTTTAAAGTGAGGAGATTAAATTCAGTGGGAAATACAGAAGATGGAAGAGAATTCCACAGAACAGAGGTAGTGAGAAAGAAGGAAGCACCACAGCAAACTTGCATGGAGTTACCAATGTCAACACAATACTCGTGCTCAGATACAGCACCCCTTGTGCTATGAGGAGCCGTGAGGTGGTGGTGCAGCGGTGGTGATAAGTTCCCTCGAGCACCAGCCGCTGCTTACCTATAGGATAGAGATAAAACACCAACATCCTTTACGCCCAAAGATAGAGGTCCAAGTGAACTGGAAAGAACACAGAACAGTTTGCATAAGCCTTTTTGCCGTTATTTCGACCCTGTCAAAAGCAGGGTGAAAGCAGAGTCCCTCTCCAGTTATGAGCAGTACTCCATACATGGGCGGATGGGACCCTTGTATAGCTGGAGCACTGAGGAAAGGAGGAAAGTCTCACAGTATAAACAGAACTTCCTGTTCTTTGAAGCCGCCCTAGCAACCGTTGCGGAGGTTTCCAAGACATATTTTTGTTCATGTTAAGGCCAAAGATGTTATATTGTCAGCCTTGGGAGAGACGACAGAACCGTCGAGAAAGAGATAGGAAAGTTAGAAGGTATTTTGGAGGAGATTTGTAGAAGTTGTTTTTTGAATTGAATTCACAAAGTTACATTTCTATCATGCGAGAATAAAATGCGGAAGATTAAAACGAAGAAACTGAATTCTAGAAGTAAAGGGTGAATTGATATGAGTTAAAGAATGAAGGGACGAGTCATCGGCATATGAATACGGCGTGGATAGGGTTAAGAGAGGTGCAGGTGAGAAGATCATTGTGTGAAAGTATATAGGAATAAGTGGATAAGACAGAACCTAGGAACTTTTTGACAGAAAAGAGAGAGAAATTCCATGCCCGTAACAACGCGATATTGTGAGCGATTTGAAGAAAGCTAGACATAAGTAAGCAAGAGAGGAGGAAACTAAGGAGAGAGGAACTTGACCAGTGGCGCGTGCCTTACTACAGTGTCACTTTGGATATGTCCAGCCCCACCACCGCAGTCTCACCGTGGTTCCACAGGCGAAAAACCATAAATGGTTGATAGGAATGTATATAACCAGTGAACTTCGTGCAACGAGCTGTACTGGCATTGAATGAGATTTTCAGATGATTCTAGAAGTGAGTTGAGAAGGGTTTCAAAGATCTTAGATAAAATGATGAGTGAAAGAGCTACAAGGGGATCAGAGCGGCTTCCTTTTTTCGAATAGGTTGGACATGTGAGAGCTTCAAACACTGAGGGAAAGGGAAAGTGTTAGTATCGAGACATAGAGAATATAGTTGAAGGCGGGGCTGAGAGAGATTAGCGCTTTTGGATTGGAGGGTAACAACACAGTCAGATCGAATGAGAGAGGAGGAAAGCAAGATTTACAGAAGTTGCTAGGGTGAAAGAGATTTGTCAGTAAAGAACCAAGGAGGTTGGCTTTTCCTTTGATGAAGCCCGCTGCTCGTCGGGGAAAGTATCCCTGCAACGATTTCTAGCTAAATGAAAATAGAGTGATAGAAGAGCGAGAATTTTTCCACCCCACGATAGGCACTGTCTCTAACCTGAATGGCCAGAACAAGTCTTTTGTTGATCGAACCATGAATTATGAGAAGAGAAATTTGTTTTAGAAGGAATGAATGAGAAAGAAGGATTTGTGAAGAAGATGAACCACCTCTATTACATCAACCGTTCTAGCTCCCTCCTTATTTTAAATCTTTGCCATTCATCGAGCATTCCTTGCTGGAGTAGCCAATTTGCAGTAAATAAACTTGGAAATGCCCATTTAAGTCCCTGGTCTAAATATTTTATACATGTATGAGGAACGACCACTTATTCTAAGAAATCGTCTAAGGACCACAAATATGTCTCCTCATTTCCATTAATAATTACTTTTCATTTCATTGATTAACTATTATTGTTGTGTATTGGCTTATTATTATTATTATTATTATTATTAAGAGACTTAAGGTATCAAAAATTTTGATCATCGCTAAAATAATTTCGGGAGGTTGAACCCCTTGACCTACATTGCTTTTACATATATATATATATATATATATATATATATATATATATATATATAATATATATATATATATATATATATATATATATATATATATATATATATATATATTTTAAAAATAGTGTTTTTAAACAAATCGTCATCGTCATCGTCATCGGTGAAATTTGCTCTAATCGTCATCGTCATTGGCCAACAATTCAGTTCTGGCACATCACTAATATATATATATATATATATATATATATATATATATATATATATATATATATATATATATATATATATATATATATATTATAAATTTAACTGTGGTTCTTCTTTAAATTTGACAATGGTGTTTCATAGGTATAACAACAAATCAATTGATTTTCCTAAAAAATCGATTTTAAGAATCTGTTAATCTGTTTTATATATATATATATATATATATATATATATATATATATATATATATATATATATATATATATATATATATATATATTTATATATATATATATATATATATATATATATATATTTTAAAGATAATTTCTTACACTGTTTAGCAATATATTTGATGGCTATATTTTTTAAATTTCTCACGTTTCTCTAGTTGCCTACCTATTTCATTGTGTGTAATAAGATGGTGGTCTGGTCAGACAACAACAAAAACCTATGGGAGTTTTATCATCATTAAAAGGCTGTAACTTTTCCTAAGACGTCAGTCATTTTCATTTTTTTTTATTATTTTGAGTATCCTGATTTTTATAAAAATTGGTGATGCTGCAGTTCTGCTCTACTATTGCCCATTTTTGCACATTAAATGTTTATCGTTTTAATAGTATTTATATTAATCAGACTGAACTTAACTTTATAACCCAAAAGCCAAGAAAAATGATAATGGTATGTGTCCTAGCGTGACCCAAAACAGTTTAATAGCCCAAATCTAAACTAGTTTTCTGGTACAAAAATTTTAGGATAAATAAGTTATTCGTAATTTATATTCCTTTTATACCGATTGAGAATTTATAGTTACTTTATTTTACAGCTAAAACTACCGACACTTTCCGGGTCTAGCCAAAATAGACCTAGGCTACCATAAACAGGTTATGCTTACCTGACAAAAATAATAAGCCTAAACATAAAACGAAATAATATTTATGTTCCGTCATCCTTAAAAATTAGTAAAAAATTACGAACTAATAAGCCTAATTAGGCTATAGAACGAGTCTCATAAATTTCACTGTACAGTTCACGTTATCACCGATTCTTCTCTATACCGATTGTTTGACAACTGTGCATTTCGTGCGGATTTTCGAAGTTACGAGTATTTTCGATCCTCCTCTTTGTAGGCGGAGCATGTAGTGTCACTAAGTTTTCAGCCAATACAGAAAGACCACGCTCAACTCTTAGCCAATGAAATTGATCAAAGTATACCAACTCTATCACAGATGGTTTATTTCCATTGGTGTTGGAGACAATTTTATTGCATACAAATCTACGGAGATATAAAGATATAAATGTCAGGTCACTGTAATTGCTTTTGACAATATTTATCCAAAATTTTATATTTATAACTAATGAAATAAATAATTATGGTATTTTCCAAGGAAAAAGTAAATACGGATTCTTAGCATGAGAAAATTATATTTATTTCCATTTTTTTAGAGAGAAAATTATGTATAAATTGACATTGAGAATTTTTTTTTGAGAATTTATAGAAAATAAAAATATTAGCAGAATTAGCTAAAATACTCGCTAAGTACAACTATTTTCAACAATATTTGGCAACAGTTTTGCTTCCCTGAAAGAAGAGTTTCCACTTTCCTCTGACTATAAATATATTTTCACTTTGGCCTGGAAAGCAAGCTAATTAATAAAAAGCTGAGCAATCAGTGAGTCGCGGCGGTAAGGCACTAGATGATGTTGCATATTTATTAATTTCCAGATGATTAAAATATTATTGATATAAACTATTACCAATAAAAGAATACATGAAATATAAAGAAAATATGATTCATAAACTCAATCAACTAGACCATCCATAATCTATGAACCATCCCTGAACACCAAATAAAATGCAATCACTACTTTCATGCAAACAATAAACATTAAAAGACTATCAAACATATTATTGCCCTTTAAAATTTAAATATCATGCTCAAATAAACACAAAATAACCCCAGAAAAAATATACACATTGGTCAGACTCCCGAAAGCAACAGGCATATAACAAAAAAACTATAACAGCTACAGGAAAATAAATAAGATTTTATTAAATCAGGAGATAATTTTTATCCATCGAAATTATATATTCACTTAATAA
>JABUQX010093121.1:0-11939 GCA_015478945.1 Trachelipus rathkii | reverse complement strand
CCATTAACTAGTTCCGTAACCTAAGCGTTAAACCTAAGTTAACTTAACCTAATTCCGTTACCTAAGTTCCGTTAAACCTAAGGTTCGTTAACCTAATATAAGTTAAGTTAACATCACTAACGTTAACCTAAGTTCCGTTAACTAAGTTCCGTTAACCTAAGTTGTTAACTAAGTTCGTTAACCTAAGTTCCGTTAACCAGTTCCGTTAACCTAGTTCCGTTAACCTAAGTTGCGTTAACCTAAGTTCCGTTTAACTAAGTTCCGTTAACCTAAGTTCCGTTAACCTAAGTTCGTTAACTCTAAGTTTCCGCCGTTAACCTAAGTTGCGTTAACCTAAGTTCCGTTACCTAAGTTAACTTAACCTAATTCCGTTACCTAAGTTCGTTAACCTAAAGTTCGTTAAACCTAAGTTCCGTTTACCTAAGTTCCGTTAACCTAACTTAACTTAGTTAACGGAACTTAGGTTACCGGAACTTTAGGGTTAACGGAACTTAGGTAAACGGAACTTAGCGTTAACGGAACTTAGGTTAAGTTTAACTTAGGTTAACGGAACTTAGGGTTAACTTAACTTAGGTTAACGAACTAAGGGTAAACGAACTTAGGTTAACGGAACTTAGGTTAACGGAACTTAAGGTTAACGGAACTTAGGTGACGGAACTTAGGTTAAAGAACTTAGGTTAACGGGAACTTAGGGTTAACGGGAACTTAGTTAACGCAACTTAGGTAACGGCACTTAGGTTAACGGAACCTAGGGTTAACGGAACTTAGGTACGGAACTTAGGTTAAGTTAACTTAGGTTAACCCGAAACTTAGGTTAACGGAACTTAGTACGGAACTTAGGTTAACGGAACTTAGGTTAACGAACTTAGTGTTTAACGCGAACTTAGCGTAACGGGAACTTAGGTTAACAGAACTTAGGTTAACGCAACTTAGGTTAACGGAACTTAGGTTACGGGAACTTAGGTGTAATTAACTTAGCGTTAACGGAAACTTTTTTGCCTTACGCTCCATAACGGATCTTTCTAGGTTAACGGAACTCTCCTAGCGAAGAATAAATAACGGAACTATAGGTTATACGAACTCTAGTGTTAACGGACTTGGCCCGCGTTAACAGGAAACTTATTTGTTTAACGGAACTTTAGGTTCCTAAGTGTCGATATACGGAACTCTAGCGTTTAACGCGCCCATAGGTTATTTAACGAACTTAGGTTAACGGAACTCAGGTTAACGTAACTTAGTGTTTACGGAACTTAGGTAAGCGGAACTTAGGTTAACGGGAAAACTTTAGGTTAACGCAAATAACTTATGAATCCCAGAGTTAGGAACTTAGGTTAACGAACTTAGGTTAACGGAACTTAGGTTAACGAAACTTAGGTACGAAACTAAGGTTAACGGAACTTGGGTTAACGGAACTTAGTTAACGAACTTAGGATTAACTCGAACTTAGGTTTTAATTAGGTTAAACGGAAACTTAGGTTAACGGAACTTCAGGTTAACGGAACTTCAGCGTTACGGAACTTAGGTTACACCATTAACTTAGATTAACGGAACTTAGTTAACGGAACTTAGGTATAACGAACTTATTAACGGAACGTTAGGGTAAACCGGCAACTCTAGGGGTCTTAAGGAACTTAGTTAACGGAACTTAGGTTTACGGAACTTAGGTTTAACGGAACTTAGGTAACGGAACTTAGGTTAAACGAACGTAGGTTAACGGAACCTAGGTTATCTTAAGTTAGACAAAGAAGCCTATGTAGAGATCTAAACTGTCCAGTCAGTATTATTCTCAAGAGAGAGCTGTGTGGACAGAATCTTTCTCAAAGAGCGATGTTATACTTCCTGAGTTATTACTGTTCACGAAGTGTTCTAAATTGACCATAGACGGTATAAAACAAGCCTTATGTCAATGCTTAGTCATAAAGACCTCCACATACTTTACTGGTTAAAAGTCTGGAATACACTGTGCTCTCTATTATCTACCTCTTGCCTCGAAACCTTCCATCCTGTGGCTGCTCACTTTCAATGGACAACGTTTTGGGAGCATGTCTGCCTTTAAAGTGACTTTCCTCCTAAAATTTTGCCCCCAGATCTCTTGTATGAAGTTAAAGTAGGTGCTTCTGGCTCTTGCCCACTGAGGAAGACGCTAAATAAAAATAGAAGCTTTTGGTAGGTTATAACTTTTGTATGTTTTTAAACTTGAAGTGTGACAGAGATTCTAAAACAGCTGAGATGCTTAGTTGGGTCAGTGAACTCCTGAGGTTTTAATAGGATATCTCATGGATGACTGTTTAGTTCGTTTTTATAGTCTTGTTCAATGATAGGGGAATTATAACGGACACTCTTCTTAGCCAAAACAACAGATCTTTAAGGAGTCTCATAATAGCTGTCATGGTGATGAGCTTAGGTGAGTCTCACACCGTAAACGTGTTCCTGCGCATTAATATGCATATCCATTTACAACTCACGAATCACTCCCGAGAAATTTATCATCTGCAGCAATTGGAGCAACGATAAACGCTAACGGACTTAGCAGACGATATAAACCCTAGGGAACACTTGGCTGTTTTTTCGACAGCCACGACAGACATGTTAGCGTCAAAATCAGTTCTCCAAGGTTACTGCCAGATTAACTGGAGGGCTCTGTACGGTATGAAACTCGTGTATCATTCTCAAATCGTCTGGACATATTTGCTAGCTTTAGGTACGTAACATCAATAACATAAAAATTGAACGGAAAACCTTGAATTTTATAGTGCCCCTAATTCCTCAGTCATAAAACGAACTCTTATAGGTTTAATACCGCGAACTTAGTGATCTAAGAGAGACGCAGGACATTGAAGAGTGCTTATACTCCCTCTGTAGTTAGAGTGCTCTTAACGGAACTCTCTCAACAGAACCTCTACGCCTGTGGTGTAAAACCAGTAATCTTAGTATAGTAATAAATATAGAGTAAAAAAAATAAAAAAAAAAAGAAAAAAAATTGCCTATTTTTTTTTTTCAAAGAAATTTAAAATAAAAATGGCAAACTTTAAGGAAGTACTTGTTGCATAGTTTCTGAAGCGAATATTCGCAAATTCGCCATTCGCCAAATTTTTATCCATCACTTTTTTCAATATCTTTTCAAATGTATAGCGTTTTACAACATTTGAAACAAATGCAAAATCAATTGGTTTCAGTTATAGTTATTATAAGTAACTTTAACATGGCATTAATTTCATGAGTTAATTGTTTGTTAACGCACTTAGGTTAACGGCACTTAGGCTTAACGGAACTTAGGTTAACGGAACTTAGGTTAAACGGAACTTAGGTTACGGAACTTAGGTTAACGGAACTTAGGTTAAGTTTAACTTAGGTTAACGGAACTTAGGTTAACGGGAACTTAGTGTTAACGGAACCTGACCTTTTTTAAGAGGCAGGTTAACGCGAATAGGTCTAACGAACTTAGGTTAACGCGAACTTTAGGTGACGGAACTTAGGTTTACGGAACTTAGGTTAACGGAACTTAGTTTAACGGAACTTAGGTGAACGGAACTTAGGTTAACGGAAATTAGGTTAAAAGGAAACTTAGAGTAACGGAACTTAGGTTAACGGAACTTAGGTTAACGGAAACTTAGGTGAACGGAACTTAGGTTAAGTTAACTTAGGTTAACGAACTTAGGTTAACGGGAACTTAGGTTAACGGAACTTAGGTTACGGAACTAGGTTAACGGAACTTAGGTTAACAGAACTTATGTTAACGGAACTTAGGTTACGGAACTTAGGTTAACGAACTTAGGTTAACTTAACTGAGGTTAACGGAACTTAGGTTTACGGAACTTAGGTTTAACGGAACTTAGGTTAACGAAACTTAGGTTAACGGAACTAGGTTAACGGAACTTAGGTTAACTTAATCTAGGTTAACGGAACTTAGGTTAACGGAACTAGGTTAACGGAACTTAGGTTAACGGACTTAGTATTAAAGCGGAACTAGGTTAACGGAACTGGTTAACGGAAACTAGGTAAAAACCGGGGGGAAACTGGTAACGGAAATTGGTTAACGGAAACTTAGTTAACGAATTAGTTAACGGAACTTAGGTTAACGGAACTTAGGTTAACGGAACTTAGGTAACGGAACTTAGGTTAACGGAATTAGGTTAACGAAACTTAGGTAACGGAACTTGGTTAACGGACTTAGGTTACGGAACTTAGCAGTCTTAACGCAAAACTTGAGTTTTACTTGAGGTTAACGGAACTTAGGTTAACGGACTTAGGTTAACGGGAACTTAGCGGTTTTCTAACGTGAACTTAGGTTTAACTTAACTTCAGGTTAACGGAACTTAGGAGTTAACGAACTTAGGTTAACCGGAAACTGTAGGCGGGGCGGTCGTAGGTATGTACAGGGTCGTCTAATTTTTAACGTAGTTTCACTTATTTCTCTTGGTTAACGGAACTTAGGTTAACGGAACTTAGGTTAACGGAAACTTAGGTTAACTGAACTTAGGTTGACGGAACTTAGGACAAAAGGGTTAACGGAACTTAGTAGACGGACTTAGGTTAACAGAACGTTAGGTTATACGAAACTCATAAAATGCCAGATTTGGAAGATGTGGGATTGGTTGATACAGAATTAACGGAACTTATAAAAAATTTGCCGGAAGATAAAATTGCTGAATGTGAACAAGGAAAATTTTCAGTGGATATTATTAATATGCTTTTTAAAATGAGTAAAGAAAAGTATGCCGCTGAGAGTAAACTTTCGCTTGGCCTTTTCCTTGTTCTTTTTCTCTCTCCTGTTTTATTTTAGGTTAAGGGAACTAGGTTAACGGAACTTAAAGGTAACGGAACTTAGGTTAACGGAACTTAGCGTTAACGGAACTTGGGTTAACGAACTTAGGTTAACGAACTTAGGTTAACGGAACTTAGGTTAACGGAACTTATGTTTAACGGAACTTAGGTTAACGGAACTTAGGTTAACGGAACTTAGGTTACGGAACTTAGGTTACGGAACTTAGGTTAACGACTTAGGTTTACAGACTAGGTTAAACAGGAACTTAGGTTCGGAACTTGGTTAACGGAACTTTTAGGGTAACGGAACTTGGTTAACAGACTTAGGTAACGGCACTTAGGTTAACGGAACTTTACCGTACGGAACTTTTAAGGATAGCATTTAACGGAACATTATAGAGTTAACGGACTCCTTTAGTCTCTTCCTGTATAGCTGCACTCAATCTCTTTCTCTCGTTTTTATCCATCTTATCCTCCTCGAGCGTTAAGTTAATTCATAGCGGAGGTTTAACGGGAACTGTAGTTGTTAACGGAACTTTTAGTGTTTCTCATTCTCCTGGGTTAAGCGGAACTTTAGGGTTTAACGCAACTTAGATGTAACGGAATTAGGTAGTTAACTGAGGTTAACCGGAACTAGGCGTTAACGGAACTTAGGTTAACGGAACTTAGTGTTAACGGAACTTAGGTGTCGTTTAACGGAACTTAGGTTGAACGGAACTTAGGTTACGGAACTTAGGTTAACGGAACTATTCTAACGTAACCTAAGTTAACGGAACTTTGGTTAACGGAACTTAGGTTAAAAGAACTTAGGTTAACGGAACTAGGATCGGGTGAACTGAGTAACGGAACTTAGGTTAACGGACTCTAGTTAAAAGTTAAACTACTTGTGTAGTAACTGAAAGGATACTTTAGTGGGAGATTTCATCCAGCTTCATCTAATGCTGAAAGTGTTGGAGTCGACATTGAAATAGATAGTAATAAAGAGGTTGGCTTTATGAATAAAACAACTGTAAACCCTGCCATAGAGGTTTTCTAATAATTCACGGAGAACTGTTTAGAAAACTATTAAAGTTAATCTATAGAATGAATAATATATTTAAAAATTTTAGTGAGTTTGAATATTTAATCATGTTGAAATTTCTTAATATGTTTAAATATTAAAGATATAAAAACAGGATAAATAACTATATAAGAATAAAGTTAACGTAGTATATAACTACGTTATTATATAATACTAGGGAATCTTATATAGGTATAATACGGATTACTTATAGTATTAATAACGGACTTTAAGTGTTAATACGTGAGTAAATTATAGGTTACTTAAACTGAAACTTAGGTTATATACGGAACTTATAGGTCTTATACGAACTTGTTAGGTTAACGGTATATGAGGTTAACGGAAACTTAGGATATATATTTATATTATAATAATTAACGAAACTATAGGTTATACAGTATAGTAAACTTGTGTTGTCTATTATTATATATATGGTATATATCATAGTTTAACGAGGAATCCTTAAGTATATATATCTAGTGGAGATCTGGAGACTGTATTTGCAAGTACAAGTACTTGTACTGGTATCTTAAGTACCATTTTTTTGGGTTAACCGGAACTAGTCATTGGTGACTTTTGTTAACTTACTTGTGTGCTTAAACCGCACAAACTGTATAGGGTTTACAATCTGGTGACACTATGGTGAGTTACACTCTCGTTGTGTGTAACTTAGGGTTACTGGTGGACCCTGTATACGTGTGGCTAAAGCTATCTTTATACATTTCTTTAAGGTTCTTGACAACTCGGAAACTTTGTTTATAGTTTTCATTGTTTTGTATTATACCATTGTAAATAAATATTATATATTATTTTCTATATAGTATGTATTCTAATAAAATTTCCATTTATGAATAAAAAGTATTAATATATTGTATATTAATAATTATATACATTATATAGATATACACTATATAGTGTATAATATATATATATACTATATTAAGTATAGTTATTAATAATAAACGGATAAATACTTAGGTTAATAACTCACTCGAGATATGTATTATAATATATATATTAATATTAACATTATATTATATATAAGTAGTATTATAAAAAATTAAACATTATTATATATAGTATTGTTTATAATATATACTATATAGTACGATAATAATGTATCATATATATAGAAACTGTATAATATACGATAATATATACATAACTATATATACTATATATATATGATATATATATTTATATATGTATATATATTTAATATATAACTTATACATTTATAAGTGGTGGACTCCGTTAATATTAAGTCTAGGTTAGGTTAAATTAGGTTAGGTTTAGGTTGACCCAAAAATTTAATGTATTTATCCTAAAATTATTAAAATAACGATACATTAAATATTGATTTTCGCTCCTGGAGTCAACGCATCTTATATAAATAGCGCGAAATATCATTATTATAATATAGTGATATTATATATAACCTAGGTAAACGTATTAACATGACACACTAATGTAATAGAATCAAAGTTATCAAGTTAGCTTATAAAACCTTCTTTATCGAGATATAATAAACGTCCAATTTAAGTTCATAAAAGAGATATTTTAAAATAATAATATCCTTATATAAATTTGGTCAATCACCAAGATCCTTATAAATAATGTTAACAATTAAAATATTATCTAAATTCATACTTAAAATAAATTATCAAAATAAAAATACCACATATAAAAATAAAGTAGCATCGCTGCAATAACATATAAAAATACTACTTAAATTAAGGAAATGAAGCTTAACCAAAATACTACATAAATTAAGCCAGAATGCATAGGGGCAATATTCGGTACTGAAGGTGGACTTTAGCTAGCAAGAAATTGCATTTCTTGAAGATGTACTACCCTCTCATGCACCTTTACTTAATTAAGTAGAGTTTAATATAATCCCACCATCAAGACCCGAACCGCATTCCACGATGCTCTCTCTATAATCTTACTTCACCTGTGACGCCGGTCAACTTTACATGAATACAAGACTGTTAATTGTTCTTGCACAATCTATACTTAATAAACTAAGGTCACTAAAGGCATCGTATACGATTCATCATTAGGCTAACTCCCGGAATTCGTTGCTTCCACTTCTAATCCAGGGTTTCATAGAAAAAAAAAAGACATTTCAGTTGTTTGCCATGCACCTTTTCTCCGATAAACGGCTATATATATATATATATATATATATATATATATATATTATATATATAATACTGATTTCTCTTTTGTTTATTCATCCACTAACAAGGTAATTAATAATGATTACGTTAAATTATTGATCTTCTTTTCTATGATCACTAGACTATGTACTGCATCATCCATCATATCTATATAACAATGGACGTTAATGGCCGATATTTTCATTGGAGGGGGGGGGAGAAGGTTGCAGTGATATACTTATCATACATTAATTTTAAATAAGTATTTCAATATATAAAACATTTATATTATGACATATATTGATATATATATATTATTTAATGATATATATAATATATATATATATATTAGTATAAAGTTATATATATGTGGTGTGTGGTGTGTGTGTGTGTGTGTGTGTGTGTGTACGCAGGATCTTCTGCGGACTTATGGGTTATATCACAGGATAAAAAAGTTACTTCGGTTACATCAAAATAAATGAAAATACAAGTCTACAACAGTTTAATTTTTTTTGTAATGTGGTGCAGTAAAATAAAAAATAACCTAAATTCTCTGAACGTAAAGTAATATTTATTGTGGTTGGCTAGTACTGAGTCGTGGTAAATAATTATTAAATCTAAACTAGCATTAGATGCCTTGGATTCAGCGAATTTTCCAATTACATTTGTTTCCAAATTCGTTCATTTTTTAACTACTATTTTTATGAATACTCATCCGACATAGTCCATTAAGCCTGTCTTTGATCACATGTTTTTCTTAGGCCAAGTCTTTACTCTTCTCAGAGTGCTGAAAGACTTTCAATGGTACTGTTGAACACGGTAGCACCAGTGCAATTATAGACAGGTTTTTGATTTTTGAGGAAAAAAGGGTCGGCTTCTTTTAATAATTTCAATAAGTTCCAAGTCTTTCAACATTTGCTTATCCATTTTTTATCCAGCACAAGGTATACAATGTCAGTTTCGGTATGAAATTTTAATATTGACATCAAGATCCATGAAATCTGAAAAACATCTTTCTTTCCTCACGCAGACTGCCTAGGGGGGGGCGGAGCACCTTACAGTAGAAACTGATGCACAATGAAAAAGATCAATGCTGGCACTGTGTCTCTGAAAATCTAGTCTCTAAGAGGATGAAAGCGAGTCAAGATAAGGCACAAGTACAGAATGATTCCAACATTCAGGAGAAGTTTCAGTAGGATGGTTTGCTCTATGTTGTTGGAGATATACTTGTTCTTGGTGGTGCAAGTTTACCTAAGAATCAGCCAGTAACTAGGCATTGGCGGATAAGACGGCAGATATGCAATTAATTTGATCAGCAGTTTTGCATTGGTCCTTTGACAACCTTCAAAATTCTTTGATATGATAGAGAGTACTGCATAAGGTAAATATTTTGTGTTTGAATAATGTTAACCCATGGTTTCAACTAAAGCAAAATTTGGACCAGAATATGATTCCCGTTGTTCTTGTTGCCAACAGAATAATAGATAAGCTGTCTTTTGCTTGTTTGATTGTTTGCTTTCCAACAATTTTTATCATATTTGTGTGGAAAATAAAAATACTATGATATCTTTTGAGTCCAACGGGTTTCACAAAGTTTAGGCAAACTTGGGAATGTATTTTCTTTTTATGTTGAGTCTCTGAAATAAGTTTGTCTTTTTTATTATGGCAATAGTATTTACAATTCCGGAATAATGTTTAGGTCATTAATGAACAAATTAAGCCGAATGGCTTTACACAGTGAAAACTATAAATCTTTTTTTTTATATATTTCTCCCGCAGTTTCTTTTGAACCCTATGTTCCCTATCTGCCCAATGCTGCGCAGGCTGTCGTACCTGACCAACGGCATACACTCGGCGCTCAAACATTTTTCTAAAAGCAAATCAATCGTTTTGGAATGGTTTCAAGAACTTCAAGAACTTCAAACCACACAGCAATTCTTCTCGAACAGTCATTTTTTCAAGATCGAAAAACCTTAATCGCTAAGAATAATTGGTCCGTTGACCTGACAAATCCGCACGTTTCCAGCTGCATATATGGAGTAGATAAAAAAATTGGCAACCGCGACAATTCATGGTTTTTTTATGATAATTCCACAAAAATTGATCAGTTCATTTTGAATCATCAGGAGACGTCCAGAACAGCATTCTTCTGTCCTTGAATATGTTTCTTTCAATTCCACATACCACATCTATTCAGCGCTTAAAATCAGGCCTTCAAACATTTACCTCTAAAGGAAGTCATGGGGTTCCGCAGAAAATTATGGTCTTCAAAATTGCTGTAATATTTCCTTTTTTTATGCAAATTGCTATTTTGATGGGTCGACTGAACTGAATATAACTGTACTCTTTCCGTGATTGGTTTCCAGCAGCTTGGCAGCCGTCAATGCTATCCAACAATACTGAAGAGCTTATAGAGGGAGGACTAAATGTCAGAAGAAAGCCAGGCCTGTATAAAAGCACAATGGCTACGTTGACTTTTTAAACAATATGAAAAGGAAAACACATTAAAACACTTAGAAAAAATATATATAGTTTATAATACGTTATTAATTAGTAATGATACTCTTCATTTTCGATCGTTTGATGTTTTTTTATCAGTTTTTCTACTAATAAACCCTTTTAAAACGTCGTCTGGCAAAACATCTAAGGCTTCATATTCTTTTTCCGCCAAGATTTTAGGGGGGGCGAAGGGCCCTGCCCCTGCCTACACCTCCTCCCATAATATATATATATATATAATATATATATTATATATATATATATATATATATATATATATATATATATATTATATATATATACTGTATTATATATAGAAGTTTATATATATAATTTATATATATATAAATATATAAATATATATATTATATTATATATAATTATAATAATAGTATTTATATATATCATATTATATATAAATATTTAATATATATTCTTTTATGTTACATATTTTGGACAAAAAGAAAAGCATACAACGAAAAGTAAAATAGGAAAAAAAAATGTGCTATGCTTAAAGGCTAACATGCCCGATGATCCAATGCCTTGAAAACTTTTTATGTAAGTCAAAAGAAAACGGGAAAATAGACGAAACTCATTTCAGACTTTAACAATATACTGTAGAATATGAAATAAAATTAACAAAGTTTTAGGTTTGGGATCAGAAAAAAAAGGGTGAGATTGTGTGGAAAGACGTGTTACACCCGTTGATGGGGAGAGAGGGGTTCCCCTTTTTTATTAAAGGTTAAATTAACACATTCTTCCAGATGTTAAAATTATAAACGGTTTACCAAGACAGAATGCAAGTCCTGAAGCACGATTAGAAGAATGCTTTCAGAGACAAACTTTCTTAGCATTAAGGATAGAGAGGGAGGAAACCGCAACTTAAGAAAAAATTACGTTAGCCATAGATGAGTCAAAGAAAGGTGAATGAGAAGCAAAGCACTAGAATCATCTAAAGTGGAATTAGGTCCAAAAGTTTGAAGATAGGACGGTTTTGAAGATGTCGGAAAAAGTACCAGAAAGAATGGGAAGATGGGGGAATATGAAAGATTGTGCGTATTCTAAGAAGAAAGATGTATTTGGTATGGCTAGGAATAGTTATTACCCAATTTTGTGATGAAATATAAATAGCTTAAGTTTTGGGAGTTTGAAGACGACAATAATTAGTGGATAAAGTTCCCAAAGTCAATGGAAAGTACCGCTCCATGACAGAAAGTGAGGATCACCGTGCGTTCCGCAAACTCGGAATAATCATTCTATATAGCAAAGAGGTAATAATTAAATGGTAAATTAAAAAGGTAGGAAAACAGGAATCGATTAGATTAATCAAAGTGGAAACTACAATAAAACAACTCGCTAAATTTTGCAAAAGTTGATGGGAAAGAAGCAAAGCTAAATCTACGATTTCAATAGCCTGCATTATCCACGTATCTTAATCTCAACAACAACAAAAG
>JABUQX010093120.1:30000-32968 GCA_015478945.1 Trachelipus rathkii | reverse complement strand
TATTATTATTATTATTATTACCCCCCTCACGAAGGTGGCCTCGTTGCCGTCGAGAGGTGGCACAGGCACTTTCGTGTCTGCGAATTGCCACTTTCTTTCTTTTTGTTATATTTTGTTTTTGTGTTTTCCTCCCCATTATTTTTATCATTTTATTGTTATTATTGCGTATCTTTTGTTTTGTCATTTTTATTTTTTTACAGTTCTTTTTCTTTTTCGTCTTATTTATTATTATTATTTTTCTTATCATTTTTATTTTATACTTTGTGTACTCCATTCATTTTGCCTGTCCTTTTCCCAGTTTGTTTCCCTTCTCTTGCATGATCTGTACGTACTACCCTACGTATTTCTGGTCTATCTTTTGGGAGTCTCCCCGATTTCCTCCTGAATCCTGGTGGTTATCGTGCCGTTGTCTCTGTTCCAATCTTGTGCCCATCTTGCCCCCTTCCTCCGTGGGTGAGGGCACAGTTCAAAAACCGGTTGTTCTCGCCTTTCTCCGGGCCACCTATTGTTCGGGACCTGAACCTTGGGTAACCTCTGAGGAAGCTGTCCTGCACTTGGGTGTATAATCTTGGATTTCGCTTCTTTTTCGTTTGGTGCACGGCTCATATTTTTCATCTTCGGGACTGGACGCAGAGTTCCGGGAGCTTTTCCGAGGCCACTCCAATGGCCCACCTTACGAGGTGGGGTTTCGGGTAGGAAGGTTTTATGCTCTGGGCGTGTGGTGGGCGTGGTTTCAGCGGTTACGCTTCCAGGATAACTTGTTTTTATTCATCATTTGTGTTAAAGTTTTTGTGTTCATTTATTGCGAAGCAGATGTATAAATGGAGCATTTATTATAGGAAAGCTAAATGAAAAAATAACGTTTCCAAGAACAACGGAAATCACCATCTGTCCGGTCCCCAACCCAACTCCTTCCTGGCCATTTCTCGACCAGCGACCAATAGGGGCTTTGATGCCCTTGTTGATGAAATGGTTGGTACTCCACCACCTCCTATAGTCTAACGTAACGGTCCCGTTTCTAGGAATACCACATCTAGACCAGCTGAGGCTATTCTGGCCTCTCAGCAAAACATACCCACTCCGTTCTCACATCAGCAGTCTCTAGATCCTCTGCGTCAGCAAGGTCTCTATTCTCGTCGTCAGAATACACCAGCTCCACCGAGCGCTTTCTCTGACCCCCCCCCCTGGGGTCCCGAGTATGACTTATTACTCTCTTTATTTTTATTTGCACTCGACTTCGTCAGGTCCACTGACTGCCATAAGCCAACTAATCCTTAGTGATGCTTTGGAGTCTGCTCTTCAAGCAACAGAGCCTCAAGTAACGTACATGAAAAACGGTTCCATCCTGGTCCATGCTGCATCTAGAATCCAGAGCCACGTTCTTGCTTCACTCTTGCATCTGGGAAGGATTCCTGTTATTTATAAACCGGACTTTGTTTGTAACACGTCCAAGGGTACCATATATGCACCGGAGTTCTGTTCGGATATTTCGGAGGCCATTCTCGTTCATTTGCAAAAAGGCAACGTGCCTGTCACCGAAATTTATCGGTTCCCTCCTTGTAAGGAGAACCCCTCAACGATGAATTTTCGTCTCCTATTTACCTTCTCTGTGTCTTTCTCTCCGACCAAGGTAAAACTTGGTTTTACTATGCACTCGTTTCGGACCTATGTACCCCAGACGAGGAGGTACTTCAAATGCCATAAATTTGAAAATCCTCAGAATATTGTCGATCGCCGCTGAACATTTGACCGATATGCGGCAGTTCTCTCCACCCATCCTCCTTGTTGCCCTAACTGCAAAGGTCTCCATCCGGCTCCTCTGTCCACTTGGAGAAGGAAATCAGGCGCAATTCATAAAGTTGATTTCGTGACGTGAGGCACGCCGTCTGAGGAAGTTGCTCATCTTCCTCTTTATTATGCGCGAGACGCTAATACCTCTACAGTCCGACTCATCAATCACCTCCTCCAGTGCGAAGTGTCCATTATCTTCCTTCATTTTCTCCTTCACCGACCTACCGTCACGTCAGTTCACCTGATTTGGTGTTTCTATTTTCGCGGACAACGTCTCCCAACTCTCCTACCATGGTTCCGCCGGACACTAGTCGTTCATCGCCAACACACAACCATTCTCTCACATGTGATTCAACAATGCTTGAGTTCATGCCCACCTCGATGGGGTCTATCTACTGAGTCGTTATGTTCGAGAACACCCGTCCTTGTCCGGAGTCTGACCTTCCTTATACTATCTCCCTGAAACGTCCCGCATCAGTTTCCCCTGGGAAACAACGTGGCTCTGCTAACGGTCACGATCACCAATCCGAAAGTGGATCTCCCCGGACCAAACATCCCTACTCGTTTGCGTATCGGGTTACCGACTTCTTAAAACAGAAGGACCCCGTTCGGCCTGAGGGTTCCCATTCTCTCCAGCCAAAACGTGCTCGCCGCTCAGACCACTCGCGTGGTAAACCTGCGACTAGTGGGTCACCCTCTCCCACGATGGTGTCCCGCACGCCGCCTAGGACAGAACCGCATCGACCTTACTCGAGTGATTCCGAAACTTATTCGGATGCCACCATGGACTCTTCGGACAATTCCTCGTCCACTGCTCGGCCTCGTGTTGTTCCTGGAGCCCCAGTCCTTGGGTCCTCAAAAGATCTCCCGAGGGAAACCTTGCGAGGTCGAGATCGTCCTACTGAGAGTGATAGCTCTTTGGCGAGGGGGGCTGGTTGCTGATGGGGCCGGGAGGGTAGTGTTTTCTCCTCTCTCTGGCTCCGCAGTACCTGCGCCCGAGCCGTCGGGCCTCTCTCTTCTGCGGGTGGATCCTGCGACTTTGATTACGGACTCCACCCACCTGTCTCCCAGTCTGTCGCTTGACTCTCCTGGACTTGACATTCCCCAAGGTTTCTCTCGCCTCTCTTCCCAGACCATTGATGTTGCCGCTTCTTCTGATGACGCGGCCCCTCCTGCG
>JABUQX010093120.1:20000-25000 GCA_015478945.1 Trachelipus rathkii | reverse complement strand
ATATTATATTAATATAATTATATATATATAATACTATTACTCGTCAAAAATTAACCGCACCACAGTACGCTTGCGATAAGAGGTAGAAATTGAAGAACGCGAGACACTTTTATGGACCAATGACAATAACACTGGTGGATCCTCCCAGAACCCTTAGTGAATCGAGTGTGTGAGCCAAATGCAGCCAAATCGTCTCGCAGTAGGTTAGGAGTCAGTGCTGCAAACACACCAATGTTGGTACGTACGCGACGGCCCGCGAAGCGTGTTGGGAGTCGTCTCAATACGTGTATACCCCTTCTGGCACGGATGACTGGTAATGTCTGCGACATGATTGATCCCAAACGTTCGTGCAGTGCCTTGTCGCGAAAGGTCCGGGAGGTCACGTGAGAAGGGCTCTGCACTGTCGGATCCAACGTTTCGAGATATCCCACAAACTGTTTCGATTTTGAAAGATTGCTGGAAACTCCAACTCCGTAATTTGACCGTCCTAAGGTAGTCGTCATACATTGGGCCTTGTGTTTTCCTTGCATTGTCATTCATTAAGATGAAAGAGGTCACGAATATAGGGCATACTGAACAGACATATGTTCGAGGATTTCTGTGGATATACCGAGGTGTAGAGTGCCTCCATCAAACATTTACAACTCCGTAGACCCCGATAAAAGACGCCTCCCAGCACCCATAACCGACCACACTTCCAACGCGGCCACTGCAGCACATGTGCATTGCGCAAAACCTCTCCTCGAAGTCGCGGTATATTTACTCAGCACGCACGTCCGAGCGTCAGACACAACCTTCTCAACTAGTCCGTAAAGAGTACCTTTGCCCAACCTCGGACCGTCCAATGGATGTTTCTCGGGCATAATACAGTCGCGCCCTTCATTTCCGTGGAGTTGCGCTGGACATATGACAGCCTCCGGAGACGGGATTATGTCCGCAAGGCGTGACGCACTTATCGTCTTTCACTTGTCCGTGTACCTCATATGGTTCGAGGAATGTCTAGTTATCCTAGCGCTGTAAAGAGTGCCTCCATCGTAGATTGGCACACTCCGCTAGACCCCGATAATAAAGAGATGCTTCCCAGTGACCATAACCGAACCCACTTCCAAACGCGCACTTGCAGACATTGCATTCGCAAACCCTCCGTTGTCGTCGTATACTCTAGCACGCCTGTCAGATACAGACACACTCTCAACTCGTCCGTAAAGAGCACCTTTGCTCAATCGTCGGACCGTCCAACTGGATGTGTCTCGGGCAAATGCCCAGTCGCGCCCTTCGATGTCCCGTGGTGTGCGGTGGACCTACGCAGCCTCCGGGGCCGGTAATTATGTTCCTCAAGGCGTCGACGCACTGTCGATTGTCATTCACCCAAGAGCAGTTGTACCTCCGCCCAGCCTTATCGCAGATGTCATTCAGTTGTGTGGCGCTCTCGTAATTCACCAAACGTATACGGTCTTCACGGTGCGTGCGCCTAAGCCTAATTGTCTTCGCCATGCGTTATCGTGTCATGTTTCCTGGTACCGTTGACCACCCGTGCAAATCGATTGTGTGGCGCTTACACGAACCGTCGACCCAATAGCCGACCCATGTTCCTCGGCGTGGAGTGTTGTTAGCTGCACGCACTGATCTCTTACAGGCACGCACTTTCCTCTCCATTTCAATCAAGTCGCTTCTTGCGCTGACTGTCTCGCCTCGATAGATACCCCACATAACCTTACCCCCACCTCTCCAGTCTAATACGTTCGGTTTACGTTCCTAATTTATCGCGGGTATACCCCAATATGCAGCCAATTGCCTGTGGGGTGGTACATTGTTTACACTGATGATATCGTAATGTGGCTGTGGATTTCAGGCGTTAGGCATAGGACCTTCCCGTTCCTGCGAGTGCAGATATACCTAATGGTGCGTTATTTGACGAGTAGTAATATATATTATAATATATTATACTATATATACATATATAGATATATGTATATAACTATATATATACATATAATATATATATTATAACTAATTTTTAACTAATTAAATATTATATATAAAAGTACATTGTAAAAAAAAATAGTATATATAATATATACATAATATATATATATATATATATCTATATATATATATTATATATAATATATTATATATAGTATAATATATTATAAATAATATATATATATATATATATATATATGAATAATATATATACAAAAATAATAAATATATATATATAATATATTATATATATATATATATAATTATTATAATATATATCATATACTATAATAGATTATATAAATATACAATATATATATATATAAGCCGTTGACTCGTGGTGCTATAAAAACAATATATCTTTTATTTTAATAATTTCTTAGGGTAAATACATAAATTTTTTGGAATCTAAACCTAATTAACTTAACTTAACCTATAACCTAACCTTACCTAACCTAACCTAACCAAACTTACACCTAATTAACCTCATACCTATATCAGCGAGTCAAACCAACTTATAAATTGTACCTATAAATATATATACTATATACTATATTAGTATATATATATATATATATATAAATATATATATATATTTATATATATATATATTATATATATATATATACTATAGTATATATATATCATACTATATATTATATATATATATATAATATATATATATTATGCAGGCACTCTTGAATATAAATAATAGGTAAAATATGGTTATGACAAAAATGATACTCTTTACATTAATATAAATCAGTATCCAAAGCTAATCTTCATCGCTTTAGTTTTTGAGGGTATTTTTTAACGCTCTATAATTTCCCCCTCAATGACGGTAAAACACCTTATAAATAACCCTCAACTTCAGATATGTCAATACCAATTTAAAATTAACGTAAAATGAAATATATTTTCTCCCCCCCCCCCTCTTGAGTTTTCCAAATTCAGATGGGATTTTTTTTTGCCAAAAAAAAAAAAAAAAAAAAAAATGTTTAATAATAATCAAAGGGTTTTTTAATCGTGCAAAGAATCTCAAGAGATATTACCCCAATCTGTTATTCAATCGGGGTGCGGTTACCGCTTCAAATAAATTTAGGAGTAAAAAAAGAAAAAAGAGAAGAATGGATCTCTGAAAGACTCTGGTCTCAGGACCCTGTTGGTATCAACTCGTCTTTTTTATTAATCATATACGTAATACCTATACCACTAGTAATTATGTTTTAGTATAAATTTTACTACTAGTATATAAATAATATAATGTTTATGCTTATATTACTAATATATATATCTATATATCTCTATATACATACTATATATAGTATAGCCATATATCTATAATTAGTATACTATATGACTGTTCTTAGTTGTAAGCTATGATATTACTCATCTGTAAATATGTTATTTTAGACTTTTTTCTTTAACCCTTTTAACTTTATAATCACTTTTAGTGGATACCAGATAATGATTTATGCTTATATTAGTTATACATAATGTATAACAATGTTGCTGTGAATTAATTTAAATTATATATATATATTATATTAATATAGTTATATATATTATATACTATATATATACATGATAATAATCTTACTACTCCTACTAATATATAACGTTTACATGTGTGTCACTAATCAACATGGACGCGAAGGAACTGGTTGAAACATTACTTCAACCAGAGGGAACCAAATAGTTTTGTGGGTTTCACTAGGTTTGCTTCAAGGTTTCCTAATATTGAGAAAAAAAGAGTTAAAACAATATTTACAGGGCGAAGAGGCATTTACTCTACATAACCCTGTAAGAAAAAAATTTCCTATACGCGAAAAACCATAGCGCCTCGCCTCGATAGTGATATGGCAGATAGATTTAATGAAATGGTTAATATAGTTCTATATAAATGAAGGGTTTCGACTACATACTTTTTAACTATGATGGCTATACCTTTAGAATACATTGGAATACAGCTAATTAAAAGATAAATAAATCCAAGGTAATGTTTAGTGCTTCAATGACTAGAATCTATAGAAAGGATGTATGGCCTCTAAAATGTTCTAGTCGATAGGAGCGTCGGGGTGGGGGAGTCTTAGGTTTTACGAGTTTCAGATTTAATCAAAGGAGATATGATATAGGGTATACAATACCATTACTCAGTAATAAGGGACAGCTATGTTGAAAGACGTCAGACGCACGATTACTAGAAGGTTTGCATAGGTATTTTTACTAAAATGAATACTTCTAAATATATTGATATACTGGACGATCTAGGTTATTCTTATAACAGATCTTTCTGATAGAGGTTATCTAATTGAGTTTTATTGGGAAATTGTTAAAGTGTATAAACATAAATTACAACAGGATAAAAAGTAAGAAAAATTAAAATTCTCATCATAAAGTAAATGACTATTGTAAGAGTTCTCGAATAGATGAAGGCTTATGAAAAGAATACGAAGCACGGGGAGTGGGGTCTACAGACGTTTTTTTAAAGTTTGTAATATACTTAGCTTCCCTACTGAGCGCTGACTAAAATGATATTACTGCGAGCATTTACGAGGATAGATCTGAATGCTAAAGGAGAGATTTTTATAAACCGAAATACAGAAAAGTACGATTTTAATCCTAAAGTAATGTTATCAAATAGAAAATACACAGGCTTGCATTGAAAAAACATTTACGTATTCCTGGGGTTTTCTGAAGTTATTCCTAACGAAATTGTCCTCCTAAGATGGAAATTATTGCCATTATTTTGCTCAATCAGGTCTGGTTTTTGAGATGCGCGCACTACTTCTTTTAGAAATTGGGTAATTTTAAGAAAAATCGTTATTTATATATCAAAGTTATTTAATAATCTCATTACTTGTACTAGGAAAACAACTCAACCGATCATTCGACTTTTCCTTTAATTAATGGTTTAAACTTACGCACTTACTTATGAGCCTACCCAAGACGTGCAGGAAACTATTTTCCAAGAAACGAAGTCCTTGATGATTTTCCGTTTGTGAAGCGATGTT
>JABUQX010093119.1:12500-30741 GCA_015478945.1 Trachelipus rathkii | reverse complement strand
AATCGTACGGGGCAACAATCTCTGGTTGTAATATTATTTTTATTACAAGGTACTTAAAAAGGAAAACATGTCTAGATGTCACATAAATTTTATGGAGGCCCGTTACAGAGGTCATATATTTTGGTCAAAATAATGTAAAATTCACTGATGATTGGGAAAATACCAGTATATATTCAACTCTTGTAACTCTAATCGTCCGGGCAAAAGTCTCTGGTTGTAATATTATTTTTTTTACCAGGTACTAGTTAAAAGGGCCAACATGTCTAGATGTCAATAAATTTTTTGCAGGCCATACAGAGTCCATGAAATTTTGGTCAAAATAATGGGAAATTTCAATGAAGATTTGGATATAACAGTATATCTGCAACCTTCGTAACTTTAATCGTAGGGGCAACAGTCCTGGTTCTAATAATATTTCAAAAACCAGGTACTAGTTAAAAAGGCAACATATCTAGTATGTCACAATTTTTTGGAGGCCCGTACAGAGGTCATGAAATTTTGGTCAAAACAATGGAAAAATTCAATGCCAATTTTGATATACCAGTATAATATGGAATCTTGTAACTCTAATCGTAACGGGGCAACCAGTCTCTGAGGTTGTAATAATATTTCAAAAACCAGTTACTAGTTAAAAGGGCCAACATGTCTAGATGTCACATAAAATTTTTTGGAGGCCCGTACAGAGGTCATGAATTTTGGTCAAAATAATGGAAAAATTCAATGCAATTTGATTATACCAGTATACTAGTGCAACTCTGTAACTCTAATCGTACGCAAACCGTTTGGTTTGTAAAAATCTTAATACCAGGTACTATTAAAAGGGAAACTCATGTCTAAATGTCAAACATAAATTTTTTTGGAGGCCCGTACAGAGGTCATAAATTTTGGTCAAATAATGGGTAAATTCATGAAGACTTGGAATACCAGTATATATTCAACTCTTGTAACTCTAATCGGGGCAACAGTCTCTAGTTGTAATATTATTGTAATAAACCAGGTACTAGTTTAAAGGCCACAACTGTCTAATTCACAATAAATTTTTTGGAGGCCGTCACAGAGGTCATAATTTTGGTCAAAATAATGGAAAAAATTCAATGCCTTTTTGATATACCAGTATATATGGAACTCTTGTTAACTCTAATCGTACGGGGCAACAGTCTCTGGTTGTAAATTTATTTTAATAACCAGAGGTACTAGTTAAACAGGAAAACATGTCGAGGTGTCACATATAAATTTTTTAAAGGCCCGTACAGAGGTCATGAATTTTTGTTAAATAATGGTAAAATTCAATGATGACTTAGGAAATACCAGTATATATTCAACTCTTGTAACTCTAAATCGTACGGGGCAACAGTCTCTAGTTGTAATATTATTTTTATAACCAGGTACTAGTTAAAAGGGCCCACATGTCTAGATGTCACATAATTTTTGGAGGCCCGTACAGAGGTTATAAATTTTGGTCTAAATAATGGTAAAATTCAATGATGATTGGGAAATACCAGTATATAATTCATCTCTTGTAACTCTAATCGTACGGGGCAACAGTCTCTGGTTGTAATATTATTTTTATTCAGGTACTAGTTAAAAAGGGCCAACATGTCTAGATGTCACATAAATTTTTTTGGAGGCCCGTACAGAGATCATGAATTTTGGTCAAAAATAATGGAAATCAATTCAACTGCCAATTTTGATATACCAGTATATATGCAACTCTTGTAACTCTAATCGTAACGGGGCAACAGTCTCTGGTTGTAAAATTATTTTAATAAAGCAGGTACTAGTTAAAAGGGAAAACATGTCTAAATGTCACATAAGTTTTTTGGAGGCCCGTACAGAGGTCATGAATTTTGGTCAAATAATGGTAAATTCATGATGACTTGGATATACCAGTATATTTGCCACTCTTGTAACTCTAATCGTACGGGCAACAGTCTCTAGTTGTAATATTATTTTAATAACCAGTACTAGTTAAAAGGCCAACATGGTCTAGATTGTCACATAAATTTTTTATTGGAAGGCCCGTCAGAGTCATAATTTTTGGTCAAATATAAATGGCAAACTTTATTCAATGCAATTTGATATACCAGTATATATGCAACTCTTGTAACTCTAATCGTACGGGGCAACAGTCTCTGGTTGTAATATTATTTTTATTACCAGGTACTAGTTAAAAGGGAAAACATGTCTAGATGTCACATAAATTTTTTTTATAGGCCCGTACAGAGGTCATGAGTTTTGGTCAAAAAATAATGGTAAAATTCAATGAAGATTTGGATATAACAGTATATCTGCAGCTCTTGTAACTCTAATCGTATGGGGCAACAGTCTCTGGTTGTCATATTATTTTCATAACCAGGTACTAGTTAAAAGGGCCAACATGTCTAGATGTCAAATAAATTTTTTGGAGGCCCGTACAGAGGTCATGAATTTTGGTCAAAATAATGGAAAAATTCAATGCCAATTTTGATATACCAGTATATATGGAACTCTTGTAACTCTAATCGTACGGGGCAACAGTCTCTGGTTGTAATATTATTTTAAAAACCAGGTACTAGTTAAAAGGGAAAACATGTCGAGATGTCACATAAATTTTTTGGAGGCCCTTACAGAGGTCATGAATTTTGGTCAAATAATTGGGTAATAATTCCAATGATGAACTTGGAATACCAGTAACTATTCAGACTTGTAACCTCTACTCGTACGGGGCAACAGTCTCTAGTTGTAATATTTATTTTAATAACCAGGTACTAGTTTAAAAGGGCCAACATGTCTAGAATGTCACATAAATTTTTTGGGGGCCCGTACAGAGGTTATAAATTTTGGTCTAAATAATGGTAAAATTCAATGATGATTTGGAAATACCAGTATATATTGCAACTCTTGTAACTCTTATCGTACGGGGCAACAGTCTCTGGTTGTAATATTATTTTTATAACCAGGTACTAGTTAAAAGGCCAACATGGCTAGATGTCACATAAATTTTTATGAGGCCCGTACAGAGATCATGAATTTTGGTCAAAATATTGGTAAAATTCAATGCCAATTTTGATATACCAGTATATATGGAACTCTTGTAACTCTAATTCGTCCGGGGCAACAGTCTCTGGTTGTAAATTATTTTAATAAACCAGGTACTTAGTTAAACAGGAAAACATTCGAGGTGTCACATAAATTTGTTTGAAGGCCCGTAACAGGGTCAAGATTTTGGATCAAAATAATGGAAAAATTCAATGATGACTTGGAAATACCAGTAAATTTGCAACTCTTGTAACTCTAATCGTACGGGGCAACAGTCTCTGGTTGTAATATTATTTTAAAAACCAGGTACTAGTTAAAAGGGAAAACATGTCTAGATGTCACATAAATTTTTTGGAGGCCCGTACAGAGGTCATGAATTTTGATCAAAATAATGGAAAATTCAATGATGATTTGGAAATACCAGTAAATTTGCAACTCTTGTAACTCTAATCGTACGGGGCAACAGTCTCTTGTTGTAATATTATTTTAAAAAATAGGTGCTAGTTATGAGGGAAAACATGTCTAGATGTTACATAAATTTTTTGGAAGGCCCGTACAGAGGTCATGAATTTTGGTTCAAAATAATGGAAAAATTCAATGCCAATTTGGAAATACCATATGCAACTATTGTAACTCTAATCGTACGGGGCAACAGTCCCTGGTTGTAATATTATTTTAATAACCAGGTACTAGTTAAAAGGAAAACATGTCTAGATGTGTCACATAAACTTTTTGGAGGCCCGTACAGAGGTAATAAATTTGGTCAAAATAATGGTAAAATTCAATGATGACTTGGAAATACATACCAGTATATATGAAACTCTTGTAACTCTAATCGTACGGGGCAACAATCTCTGGTTGTGTCATATTATTTTCATAACCAGGTACTAGTTAAAAGGGCCAACATGTCTAGATGTCAACATAAATTTTTGGAGGCCCGTACAGAAGGCAATAAATTTTGGTCAAAATAATGGAAAAAATTCAATGCCTTTTTGATATACCAGAATATATATGGAACTCTTGTAACTCTAATCGTACTGGGGCAACAGTCTCTGGTTGTAAAAGTATTAATAACCAGGTCTAGTTAAACAGGAAAACATGTCGAGGTGTCACATAAATTTTTTGGAGGCCGTACAGAGGTCAATGAATTTTGCAAAATAATGGAAAAAATTCAATGCCAATTTGATATACCAGTATATTATGCAACTCTGTAACTCTAACGTACGGGCAACAGTCTCTGTTGTAAAATTAATCTTTATAACAGCTACTAGGTTAAAAGGAAAACATTGTTCTAAATGTCACATAATTTTTTTGGCCACGGCCGTACAGAGGTCATGAATTTGGTCAAAATAATGGTAAAATTCAATGATGACTTGGAAATACCAGTAAATTTGCAACTCTTGTAACTCTAATCGTACGGGCAACATCTCTAGTTTGTGAAATTAATTTAATAGACCAGGAACTAGTTAAAAGGCCAACATGTCCTAGATGTCACATAAATCATTGGAAGGCCCCGTACAGGGAGGTCATAAATTTTTGGTCAAAAAATGGAAAAATTCAATGCAATTTTGAATTATACCAGGTATACTATTGGAAACTCTTGTAACCTCTACATCGTACGGGGGCGAACAGTCTCTGCTTGTAAAATTATTTTAATAACAGGTACTAGTTAAACAGGAAAACATGTCGAGGTGTCACATAAATTTTTTGGAAGCCCGTACAGAGGTCATGAATTTGGTCAAAATAATGGTAAAATTCAATGATGACTTGGAAATACCAGTATATATTCAACTCTTGTAACTCTAATCGTACGGGGCAACAGTCTCTAGTTGTAATATTATTTTAATAACCAGGTACTAGTTAAAAGGGCCAACATGTCTAGATGTCACATAAATTTTTGGGAGGCCCGTACAGAGGTTATAAATTTTGGTCTAAATAATGGTAAAATTTCAATGATGATTGGGAAATACCAGTATATATTCAACTCTTGTAACTCTAATCGTACGGGCAACAGTCCTTGGTTGTAATATTATTTTATTACCAGGTACTAGTTAAAAGGGCAACATGTCTAGATGTTACATAAATTTTTTGGAGGCCGTACAGAGATCATGAATTTTGGTGAAAATAATGGGAAAATTCAATGATGACTTGGATATAAAAGTATATCTACAACTCTGGTAACTCTAATCGTACGGGGGCAACAGTCTCTGGTTGTAATAATATTTCAGAAAACCAGGTACTAGTTAAGAGGGCCAACATGTCTAGATGTCACATAAATTTTTTTGAGGCCCGTACAGAGGTCATGCATTTTGGATCAAAATAATGGAAAATTCAATGCCAATTTTGATATACCAGTAATATATGCGAACTCTTGTAACTCTAATGAGTACGGGGTAACAGTCTTTGGTTTGTAAAATTTACTTTTTAATAACCAGGTACTCACTCTCACACACACACACTTCGAGGTGTACAATAAATTTTTTGGTAGGCCCGTCAGAGTATGAATTTTGGTCATAAAGTAATGGATAAATTCCATGCTCAATTTGAATATACCAGTAATATATGGAACTCTTGTAACTCTATCGTACGGGGCAACAGTCTCTGGTTGTAATATATTTTTATTACCAGGTACTAGTTAAAAAGGAAAACATGTCTAGATGTCACAATAAATTTATTGGGGGCCCCGTACAGAGGTCATATATTTGGTCAAAATAATGTCAAATTCAATGCTGATTGGAAATACCGTATCATATCAACTCTTGGTAACTCTAATCGTACGGGGCAACAGTCTCTGGTTGTAATATTATTTTTATTACCAGGTACTAGTTAAAAGGGCCAACATGTCTAGATGACACATAAATTTTTTGGAGGCCCGTACAGAGATCATGAATTTTGGTGAAAATAATGGGAAAATTCAATGAAGATTTGGATATGAACAGTATATCTTGCAACTCTGAACTCTAACGTACGGGCAACAGTCTCTGTTGTAATAATTCATTTTACATACCAGTACTATTAAAATGGGAAAAACATGTCTAGATGTCAGCATAAGATTTTTTTGGAGGCCCCTATTAATTAATAATTTTTTTCAAAATAATGGTAAAATTCAATGATGACTTGAAAATACCGGTAAATTTGCAACTCTTGTAACTCTAATCGTACGGGGCAACAGTCTCTGGTTGTAATATTATTTTAAAAACCAGGTACTAGTTAAAATGGAAAACATGTCTAGATGTCACATAAAGTTTTTGGAGGCCCGTACAGAGGGCATGAATTTTGGTCAAAATAATGGAAAAATTCAATGCCGATTTGGATATAACAGAATATATGAAACTTTTGTATCTCTAATCGTACGGGGCAACAGTCTCTGGTTGTAATATTATTTTAAAAACCAGGTACTAGGTAAAAGGGAAAACATGTCTAGATGTCACATAAATTTTTTGGGGGCCCTTACAGAGGTCATGAATTTTGGTCAAAATAAAGCAAAAATATCTTTAGCTTTTACTTGTATTCTATCTAAGATCTTTGAAACTCTTCTCAACTGTCATTTCTTAGATCATCTGGAATCTCATTCACTTCTTTCCGATCGACAGTACGGCTTTCGGCGCTCGAGGTCTACTGGTGATAAAATTTCCTAACTTACTGATTTACGGTTTTCCGCCCTTTGGAACTACGGGGAGACTTGCGTGGTGGCGCTTGACATATCCAAAGCATTTGACCGGGTATGGCACGCGTCACTGCTCTCCAAGCTCCCTTCCTTTGGGTTTTCTCTCTTCTTTTTTGTCTGTCAATTGGAAATCTTCATCAAATCCAGATTTCGCTGTTGTGACTGGGGCGACCTTCCTTCTTTCTTTTCTGTCATAGTGGTGTTCCTCAGGGTTCTGTCTTAGCTCCTCCTACTTTTTCCTACTTTTCATTAATGATCTTCATCTATCATTTAACTCTATTCACTCATATGCGATGACTCGACCCTTCATTCTTCAACTCATTTCAATTCTGCTCCTTCTTTTACTTCTAGAATTGCCTCTCGTCTTAATCTTACCGATTCTATTCTCGCTTATCTGGATAGAATTTCCGGGTGGGGTCGTCTGAACCTTGTGAATTTCAATTCTTTAAAAACTCAACTTCTACAAATCTCCCTTTCTAAGACACCTTCCAACTTTCCTATCTCTTTCGACGGTTCTCTCGTCTCTCCTGTTGACAATATAAACATTCTTGGCCTTAACATAAACAAAAAAGATGTCTTGGAAACCCCACATTCAACAACGGTTGCTAGGGCGGCTCAAAGAAACTGGGAGTTCTGTTTAGACTGCGAGTCTTTTTTTCCTCTTCTCAGTGCTCCAGATACAAGGGCATCCTCCCTTGTATGGAGTACTGCTCTCATATCTGGTGCGGCTCTGGTTTCACCCGGCTTTTGAACAGGATCAAGTCAATTGCGAAAATGCTTAAAAACTGTTGTATACTTTCCAATTCACTTGAATCTCTATCTTTGCGGCGCGATGTTGGTGCTTTATATCTTTTCTATAGGTACCGCAGCGGCAAGTGCTCGAAGGAACTTGCCAATCGCGTAGCACCATCTTTACAACGCCTCGTAGCACAAACTGATGATTGGCGAACATGAGTATTTGTGTAGATGATTAGTAACCAGCTAGTTTCGCTGCGGTGCTTCCTTCTTCCTCCCCATCTGTTCTGTGGAACTCGCTTCCATCTTCTGTGTTTCCTGCTGAATTTAATCTCCCCCACTTTCAAAGCCTGCGTCTGTTGCTCATCTGCGTAATTTTATTATTAGTTGTTGACTTCTGATGCGTGTAACACCCCCTCTTGATAGGGCTCTGACCGTGAGTGATGTGACAAATGTAATTAATATATAATATATATATGTATATATAATATAATATATATATTATATATATATATATAATATCATAGTATATATTCTTGATATATATATATATTATTATTATTATTATTATTATTATTATCTATTATTATTATTATTATTTCAATTATTATTATTATTATTATTATTATTATTATTATTATTATTATTATTATTATTATTATTATTATTATTATTATTATTATTATTATTATTATTATTATTATTATTATTATTATTATTATTATTATTCTATTATTCATTATTATTATTATTATTATTATTATTATTATTATTATTATTATGAGTATGTAATAGAACATTTTTAATTTTCACAGAGAAGACATCCTTGTATGAATCTGAAAGTTAACATTTATATGAAAACGAAAAAAAATTTAACAAGAAAATCCACCGTTGACGATAAAAGTATACCATCAACTAGTAAGCGTAGTAAGTAAGGTTGTAACTATCAAATAATGTTTAGCTGGAAATTCAATGGAATTAAAACATACGGATGTTGATAAATTAATTGCTAACTTTATAGTCGAGGGAGTGCATCCACTAGCAACCATCGAACAAGCAGCTTTTGTGAAATTGATAAAGGGTAGGTATTATTGTTATTAATATTATTATTATTATTATTATTATTATTATTATTATTATTATTATTATTATTATTATTATTATTATTATTTATTATTATTTTATTAATTGTTATATTATTATTTATTATTATTATTATTATTATTATTTATTTTAGTAGTATTAGTAGTAGTAAAAGTTTTTAGAACAGATATATTTCTAATATTTTTTGAAGAATATTGAATTTTTAATTTAAAATTGATATTTAATGATATACGATATTACGTACTATACAGGTCTGAACCGAGATGTTAACGTTATTTCAAGACGAACACTGTCCCGAAATCTAATTGAGGCAGAAAAGCTGTTAAAAATGAGACTTAGGGATACAATGAAAAGTCTTTCCTACATTTGCCTTACAGCAGATATATGGTCAACTCGTCACCGTAGTTTTCTGGGAATGACGGTTCATTGAGTGAGTATAGAAAATATAAATGTTCTTGTATATTTCACTATTTATTTTTAAAGGGATATTACTTTCATAAAGATATCAAGATGCTATGATTAAAATGTGTTTTTTAATTTTAGCAATTTCTCGTGCTCGAGTGTAGAATTTTCATAAATATAATAAAAATAAATAAATATTTTTGTCGTCTAAATTTTAAAATTAGTGAGTTAATAATTTACTAAGTTATAATTTTTCTTGAAGATTGATGAAGAAATCCTCGATCGCCACAGTGGAGCATTAGCTTGTTTTCGGTTTAAAGGTGTACACAGCTACATGAAAATTGCTGAATTTATGGGAAACATAATGAATGACTACAATATTCCGGTTGAAAAGATTGAAAGCACTGTAACAGACAATGGCTCTAATTTTGTAAAAGCTTTTAAGGAATTTGGCATAATCTCTATCGTACCTGCACTGTCAAATTTTGAAGATGTTGATCCACAAAATGATACGGATCAGCCGGAACATGAAATGGAAGATGATTTGGAACTGAGAAGCATTTTCTTGGATGATAGAGAAGAATACTCATGTTGCCAGTTTCAGCCTCCCAAAACACATTCGATGTGCATCTCACACTCTCAGTTTGATCGATCTTAATGATGCTAAATAAGCTCTGAAACATTCGTAATTCTCATCAGTTAATCATTCGGCCATTGGAAAATGTTCAGCATTATGGAATAAGAGCACGCATCCAAAGTCTTCTGAAATTATTTATAATGTTTTGAATTGCACGTTAAAATTGCCTTGTCCAACTAGACTGAACTCTCTTTTTGATTCGCTTTCAGTGCTGTAAAAAGGAATCTGTAAAACAAATGTTAATTTCTGCATTAAAAAGTTAAACTGAAAATGATGAAGACAATACTTCTAGTGTTGAAAGTATACCTGAGCATGGTGATTATTATGGATTCTCAAAGACTTCTAAGACCATAACATTGGTTGACATGAACGTAATAGGATTTTTAGAAGATCCAGACAGGTCAATCGCCAGGTTGCAAAAACACCCGTTAATAAAAAAAAAACTCTTTATTAAATACAACACCACGCTTCCTTCCCCTGCATCTGTGGAACGATTGTTTTCTTTAGGAGGTATTACCTTAACACCGAAAAGAAGTTCTCTTTCCGATAAAACATTTGAAACGCTAATAATACTAAAAAGTAATAAACATTTAATGAATGAGAATTAATAAAGTAAGATATTATTATTCTTATTATTATTATTATTATTATTATTATTATTATTATTATTATTATTATTATTATTATTATTATTATTATTATTATTATTATTATTATTATTATTATTATTATTATTATTATTATTATTATTATTACTATTAGTATTATTATTATTATAATAATTATTATATATATATTAATATCATTGTATTTATTTATTATTATGAATTATTTATTATTAGATATTATTATTTATATTATTATTATTATAATATTATTATTATTAGTATTATTATTATATTATTTATATTATTAATTATTATTATTATTTAGCATGTTCAAAGGGTAAGTGTTGCTTGAGTTTCATTTCTATAGTAAATCTCAATAATTAGGCGGATGCTTATTAATGAAAGTGAGAAATTCAATAGGGTTAGTTTTAAAGTACGGTACGAAGAATCATCCACCCCCATATCGGGACCAAAAGAAGTGTTAAGAAGAGGAGTGGGAGAATGTGATAGATTTCAAAAGTTCAATGAAGATGTTGGCAAAGATATCGGAAAATGGAGATCCCATATACTTAGACCATAGTTTTGTTTGAAAAAAGTGTTGTTAAACTGAAAGGTTAATGGTCAAGTTAATAGAAATAGGTTGCTTGATGAAGGAAAAAGTGTAAAAATGATGTTTTTTCATTAATAAACGTTTCCATGAGAGTGTGTAAAAGGAACAGTACAATTGAAGAAGTGAGACTACATCGATAAACAAGAGAGTGTGCATAGTTGTGTTATGTTTTGTTTTAGAAACCTAAAATCTTCGTGTGTAAATGGAATAGAAGAGTGATGCCCTATGAGAGTTTTAAAGAATTAGGTAGCCATTTGGATAAATTATAAGTAGTTGAGTAAATATATTCTGCTAATATTCCTCAATAAATTTCTTGATAAATTTGATATTAAACTTACAACCTCTTATTAAAAGAGTATTGATTTTCTTTTATATATAACGCATTTTCACAAGTAATAATTTAATTAAGGCATTACTATCTATTATTACAGCTGAGCGTCTTAAGTCTATACCGTTTAATATATATAAGTTACCTACTTATTAATATTGACCCTTATAATATAATATATCTTATTATATATATAGAATATATATATATATACTATATATAATATAGTGAATAAACCTTATACCACCCTATACTTAACTATATATATATATAATATATTACTAATTACATATATATATATAGGTATATCATATGATATATATATATATATATAAATATATATATATATATAATATATATATATATAGATATATATATATATATATATATATATATATATATATATATTATATATATATATATATATACATATATATTTATATATTATATATATATATTATATATATATATATATATATAATATATATATATATATATATATATATATATATATATATTATAATATACATATATATATATATATATATATATATATATATATATAATATATATATATAGATAATATATATAATAATAATATATATAAATATATATATAATAATATCAATAATAATATTATATATATATAATATATATATATATATATATATATATATATAATATATAAATAATAATATATATAATAATATAAATATAAATAATATATTAATTATATATTTTTAATATTGAAGGAGGTTAAGGAGTGTCTTTGAGAACTACCTTCAATTAGAGGATTTTGATGTGAATATATGAACGTTGTCACGATAAAGTGGCTTTCTTCTGAGGCTGCCTTAGGAGGTCATCAGTGGGGCTACAGCCTCTGCCCAGACGCACAGAACTCCCCAAGGACCAATGCCGCGAGCACCACTCCGCTTTCCGACCTGAATGAGACGTCGTTAGTAGAGCAGAGTAGCTCAGTCAAGAGCCCAGGTGTCCACACATTAATCACGGAGAAGGCTCGAATCACTCGTACTCTAACGTGCAGTTGGTCCGCACCTCGTAAAAACGTACAGCGGCACAGGATAACCGAATAGATACCAACAGAAGAAACTTGATTTGATGGTTGCTTGCTGATATTCGTTGTGCCACTCCATTGCACATGTCACTCTGCAGGGTCAACCAATTTGATCGGATAAGTGAGTGTCTTGAGTACCACCTTTCAATAGAGGATGTTTATGGTTGAAAAGAGAAGCGTGTCACATAAAGTGCGTTTCTTCCCTGGAGCTGCTTAGGAGTCGGTCAGTGGCATAGCAAGCCTCCTGCCCAACGCCACAATTATATATATATATATATAATATAATATATATATATATATAATATATAATATATATTATATATATATATATATATATATATAATATTAAATATTATATACAGTATATATATATATTATATATATACTATATATATATATATATTATATATATATATATAATATTATAATATATAATATATATATAATATAGAAATATACATATAAATATATCATATAGATTATATATAGATATTATATATATATATATATATATATAAGATATATATATATATATATATATATATATATATATATATAATATATATATTATTATATAAAAAATTATATATATATATTATATAATATAATATAATATATATATATTAAATATATATATATATATATAATATATGGATATTTTTTTTTATATATATATATATTATATATATAGTATAGATAGAATTATATATAAGTAAATTAAGAAAAAAAAAAAACTACAATAAACAAAATCCGAATAAGAAATAAATTAGAATAGTGACAAAGAAAGGAAAAAATAATGTGAAGGAAAGAATGAAAGAAAGATAAAAAGAAAGAAATAAAGAAAGAAAGAAAGAAAGAAAGAAAGAAATTTGGAAAGATAAAAGAAAGCAAGAACAAAAAGATCGAGAGAAAAAGAAATGAAGTAATAATTAAAGAAAGAAAAACAAAATTGAAAGTAATAAAAAATAGAAAAATGAAAGAATAAATAGGTAAAGAAAGGAAGAAAAGGAAAGAAAGAAAAATAAGTTAAAATAAAATATGAAAAAAAGGTAGATAAAAAATAAATAAAAAGAGAGAAAGAAAGTTAGAAAACTTTTACATTTAAAGCGGACTTTTAGTCAAGGAAAGGGTGCCAACCTCCTTGGCTTTCTTACTTATTAAAATTTACTCTATCAACTTTTGTAAATCTGCCTTTACGTCTCTTATATGACTAGATGGATCTGTAGCTGGGATACACAGAAAGATAGAAAAATACATAGAAATTTACATAAAAAGATATAAAGATGAAAAAAATAATAAGATAGAAGAAAGGAGATATAATGTACAAAAAAGTTACCGATAGAAAATAGTGTTCTTTTATAATTGGAAGGATAACATATATATATATATATATATATATATATATATATATATTATCTAATATTCAGTATATATAAAATATAATATATATATATATATATATATATATATATATATGGGCGCCGTTAGAGCAAAGTTTATGGGGGGGGGGCAAATTATCTATATATATAATATATATATATATATATATATATATATATATATATATATATATATAATAATATTATATGTAATCTATATATATATATATATATATATAAAATATAATATAATATATATAATAATATATATATATATAAATATGTACTATATATAATATATATATATAAAATATATATAATATATATAAATATATATAGTATATATATATATATAATATAATAATATATTATATATAATATATATATATAATTTATCTTGCCATATTCCCAGCATCTCTCCAGGACCATTCTTAGTGTGAATAAGAGGTCCGTCGTTCCTCTTCCTTCTTTCTATACCCGTACTGTTCTTCGAGTATCGGCTCTACCTTCTCTCTCAAACCTTCCTCGTTCAATATTCTTTCGATTTTTCCCAGATGTCCATCAGTGAAAACGTCTATAAGTATTACAGCTTCCTGCATCTCCTTTACCTTATATATCGGTATTATTATTGCTTTCCCCACCTTTCCGGCACCTTCCCCTCTCTCCAACACTTGTTCAAAACTGAGTGATTCTCCTCTCAGCTCCTCTCTCTCTCCTTATTCCCACCACCAACTCCACAGCCACTCCATCCTTCTCCTGGGGCTTTACCCTTCTTCATTCTTTTTATAGGCCCTCATATTCTTCTACCGTTATCTTCTCCGCCTTCTCCTTCCTCTCCGCCTCCCTCGTTATCTGCAACTTCTTCCGTCCTTGTTCTCGTATCACATTGAGCAGATCTTCATAGTATTCGATCCATCTATCATTCTTTCTTCCGGTTTCACAAGAATCTCTCCGTTTCTATCTTTTATATTTCTAGTTACGGTTTTTGGTTTTCTATACGTCTTCGCCATCTTAAATAGCTTTTTCTTCCCTCCCACATCTCTCGTTATTTCTCCAGCCATTCTCTCCGTCTCCATCTTTTTGCCCTTCCTCTTTATTCTCTCTGCCTCATCCTTGCCTATACATATTCCTCCCTTGCTGCCACTGTTCTTCTTTCAGCCTTTTCCTCATTTTCCCTGTTTTTCCTTAATTGCTTTTTTCACTTCTTCGTTCCACCATGGTGTATGCCTCTTCCTAGTACCTCCTATCCATTTTTTACCAAGAGTTTTATCTGCCACTTCCTTGATGACATCCTGCAAGTCTTCGTTTTCTTCTCAATTCCATAGGGTTTCCTGCATTTCCCGTTCATAATTTCTCTCGTTTCTTTTCTGCCAACTTCCTCACTCTGATCACTCCCTCTTCTGCTCATTTACTCCTCCCTCCCCTCTTATCTTCATGTCCGCCACCACCAGTCTATGATCTGCATCCAAGGACACTCCCGGGATCACCTTTACATTCTTTACCATCCTTTTATCGGAGACTATCATGTAGTCTATCGGATATTTTTGATCGAATTGTTGCGTTACCTGATTCCATCTATACCTCGTAAAGATGTGAGACTTATAAGCTTGAAAAACATGTTCATTATTTTTAGGTCATTTCTCACACAAAAAACGATCAGCGCCTCTCACTCCATGTTTCTTGTCTCCTCTCCAAATGATCCCAATACTATCTCCATCTCTCTTCTCTTTCCTACTCAAGCGTTGAAATCTCCCATAACACAAGAAAAACAGCTTTTCTATTATACTGTTCTGCAGAAAAACACAATTTCATTATTACCTCTTCTGTAATAGCCAAATATTTTGCTTTAGCTTGAACATTATTTCAACAAAAAATATTGACCTTGTGCAGTGCTGTGATCATGTCCAAAGAATTTTGAAAGTTGTTAAAGACCACTGCAAAATCGCTAATCTGCTCTTATCTGCTAATGTTATTGCTGCTGAATTCTTAGTAGAACGTGCACCACCTAGAAAGGTACAATCCAAACAACATAGAGCAAATCATTCTGCTGAAACTTCTGCTGAATCTCGGAAGCGTTCTGTACTTGTGCCTTATCTTGACTAACTTTTATCCTCTTTAGAGAATAAATTTTCAGACAACAACATGACAGCATTTCATCTTTTTCATTTGTATCAGTTTCTTATGTTAGGTGCTCCCGTAGGCAGTTTGCATGACAAAGTAAAATACTTTTCAGAGTTTTATAATCTTGATATCAACAAAATTCATACCGAAACTGACTTATGGTATACCTTGTAGCTGGATAAAAAATAAATAAACAAAAGTTTAAAGACTTGGAACTTACTGAAGTCATTAAAGAAGCTGACTCCTTTTTTCCTCAAATCAAAAACCTGTCTATTAATTGTACTGGTGCTACCGTGTTTAACAAGCACTATTGAAAGGTCTTTCAGCACTCTGGGAAGAGCAAAGTCTTGGCTAAGAAAAACAATGAACGAAAACAGGATTAATGGACTATGTAGGATGAGTATTCATAGAATATTAGTAAGTGAAAAAATGAAAAAAAGATTAGATTTAATATTAGTTACCACTCAGTACTCGCAAACTCCCACCAAGGACATAAATAACTCAACCTTTGCCAGCCCCTAATTCAATTTCAGCTTTCTTCTCAAGAGCAAAATTTCTGTTAACACTCATGATACAAAGTCCATTCAACCTTGATTAGGTCATCGTCGAACTTGTTCATGTTTTAACTCTTCTCAAATTGCTGAATGTTCTTTCAATTGTGATTGTCGAACATGGTTGAGCTATTGATATAAGTAAGGTATTTTTAGTTGTTGGGAAAAATACTGTTGCTTCCTAGATAACTTCAACTATTTCCAATTTTTTTTTGTTCCTCACGGTCGAGGAAAGAAAGATATATATATATATATATATATATATATATATATATATATATATATATATATATATATAATATATATATATATAATATATATATATATATATATATAATTATATATAATATATATATATAATTATATATATAATAAATATATAATATATAATATATAAATGTAATAAACATATACAGTATTCTTCCTGGGAGAGGAAAGAAAGATATATATAATATATATATATATTATATATATAATATATATATATACTAATATATATAATATATATAAATATATAAATATTATATATATATATATAATATATATTTTTATATATATATATATATATTATACTATCTATAATATATATAATATATATATATATATATATATATATATATATATATATATATATATATATATATATATATAATATATATATATATATATATATATATATATATTTCTTCTTCACATACTAGAGTTCAGCCTCACATTGAAGTCCTCTCAGTTCATAAAAGTCTTCAAATACTTTGATTTTCTCTTCAAATTACTTATACGCAAGGGCAAGCATCAGCGACGGATGAAGTAATGAAAGAGAAAAAGCTGGTGAATTCTCTTCCGAGAATCTGCTCTCCAAGGAAACTGTGAAAGAATCCAGGTATGGTATTAGAATAGTCCTCATCCAATATTCTTCATCGGTGGTAGCAGTAAGATTCGAGCGATGTTTCTGACGATCCACCACTCTTGGTGGCTGAAGATCAACCATTAGATTTTCAGCTATCTGCTTTATCCTTGTATATGTTTCTTTTATCGTATCGTTGCTGTTTGAGCGGTGATCTTTCACAAGTGAAAGAATTTTCTTCACATAGTTCGAACATTGAAGAAGGTCTAAACTATTCGACTGTATATTATTCACGACTGGTTCCAACAAAGCCGAATATTTGGCTATAATGCATGTTGAAATAAGAAAAACAGGTTTTGTGGCAGCTCAATACAGCTGAAATGCATTCTTTCTTGAAGCAACATTACCTACTTTTGCCAAGTTTCCCAGACCCTACACTACATCCATAAAATGTGCGGTATTTTTCTGACCATCGCGTCTCGCAAAATGCTGGAATACTGCGTATGTATTTATTCTCAAAACAGATTCACGAAAGAAATTGATAGTCTTTAATAGTGGTTACAGTATTGCGGATTTCAGATACAGAGTTCAGATCGCTTACTACAAGATTCAGTCGATGACTCGTACAATGAAAATATAAAGCTTTTTGTATTTTTTTCGCATTATTATCAGTACTCCTCCTTTTTTCCATGCCATAACTGAGCAGCCATCGTAACCTTGGCCAACGCGCTTGTTTGGATCTAGGCCATTCTTGTGAAGAAAACAATCAATAGCACTTGTTATGGTTTTTGCATTCATGGCTTTTAATAATGCAATTACAATTAATTTTTCACCAACGCACATTTCCGTCTCATCAAAAAATCTGATTCCAACAGATTATTGTTCATTCCCAGATATATCAGATGTTTCGTTAGCTAAAACAGAATATGTATATGCTATTTTGTCATCTCCAATGATCATGTCGATCATAGCACTCCCCCACAGATCAATAAGTTCATTTTGTATTCTTGGTGATTTATAAGTAGCATTTTTGGCCCCACCTGTAATGCGTCTCAACTCATTATTTCCATTATTTATATATATTTGCGAACGAATTAGAACTTCGAAAATCCCTTCATGTTGTTCTGCACCTCGTAGAGGTAAATCGTGTACCCAAAAAAAA